>JANIJG010017079.1:0-12612 GCA_024611175.1 Megaceryle torquata
CAGGGGAGGTTGGCTGGGGCTCTGAGCACCCTGCTCTAGTTGCAGATGGCCCTGCTCCCTGCAGGGGGTTGGACCAGATGACCTTGAAATGTCCCTTCCCCCCCAAACCAGTCTGGGATTCTATTGCCTGGTGATACTTTTAAAGCAGAATTACTTTACCCCTCTGATAATGTATTAGAAACATACACAATCTATGGAAGGTGCATCTCAGGTGTATCCTGTCCTACAGGAGGTAAGTTATAAACAGCCATGTATCAGAAAGGCTCTTCCAAACTCTCAGAGGAGGAGGAGGGGAATAGAAATGCAGCTTATCTCTCAGGAGATCAATGTATTCATATTATAGTTATGGAATATTTTTTAATTTGCATGCTAAGTAGCCTCTGTCCTCTGAATTGTGGATGCAGTTATGGTGCAAACGTTTTCAGTTATCTTAGGGCTGTGTCTGATGAAGCGTGTGGCATTTACTGCGGCGTTCAAAGTCTGCTGCCTTTAAAATGTGTTAAATGTATCATGTTTACTCTTTATTAAAAGCATGAGTTAATTAAAACTCTTGTTTGTGTGCTTACAGGAGAGAAACCTAATTCCTCTGCTCTTCTTTTTCCTTGCGGAGCCCTGAAAAGAGAAGTACTTCCTACAGTGCTAAGAGAAAAAGGTTGAACTTCCATTGGAGCCTCATTTTAATTAGTCAAGTTATGAGAAAAGTGGTATCCAAAGCTGGTGAACCAAAACTGAACAAGTAAAAATGGAAGTTGCTGTTATGTTGGTTAGAAGTTAGAGGATGGGAATAAAAACTGGGGGGTTGGATTGGTGCCCACAGCTTGGGGCTGAGCTGGAGCGTGACGTGAGCGAGGTTATTTGCCTTGTTCTCATCCGCAAGATGGAAAGTAACTTATCCCTGGAAATGTTACAAGACCTGCCCATTTTCCAGGGTGCTTCAAGGTCTGCTGATTAGAGATGCTTTAGCTTATACTGCAACTCTAGAAATGCCTAAAAGTCTTCCGCAGAACTTTTTCTCTTTCTTTTTAGCCTAAAATGATACACTGAAGAGCAATTAGGATGTTGAGAGGGTTTTAGTGCAGTAACAGAAATTACTGAAAGCCTGTTTAATGATGAAATGTACATCCTGATTCCAGGTATACCTCTGGAAAGCCTTACTGTTTATCAAACAACCCAACACAAGGACCTGCAAGGATCTTTGAGCAGTTATTTCTCACAACAGGTAGCGGATGCTGATGCCATTTGAGAATTGTTGTGTATGATCATAGCGAGCAGAATACACTCCCTTCTTTTAGCTGTCTGTAAACGATCCCTGGCGTGCTACAGGAATGTCCTGCTTCTTGGTTTGTTTCCCTGTTGACTACCAAGAAAATCCTTTAGCCAAGTTTCAGAGGGTGAGTCCCTCAGTTACTTGTGGCGATTAGAAATGAGCCTAAACTGCCCAGAGCCACTGTTTGAAGAAGAAAACAGACCCTTTCCCATTTTGTCTAGCTTTTAAAATATATGTCAAAATTACTGGGAAATAACTGCAGGTGTCATTATATATTCAGTGAATCCCTTTCAGCTGCTTTTTCAATAACACCCTGGCAGAAATTACATTTAGTGAGGATATTTATCGAACAGCTTTGTGATTCACCTTTATTAGTCACTGAAATATCACTGCACATTTTTTGCTGTATATTACAAATCAGAATCTGATAATAATCTGCCCTACATTCAGCATTCCTTCTCTGATTATCCAATCTATGATGATATTAATGATCTCATTTTAAGTGTCAGAATTCTAAGGGGCATGCAGACAAGTGTATTGAGCTATATCTTCCAGAATTACCCCTGTTTTCCCCTTTCTAAAACTCTCTGTCATTAAGCAAAGATCAGTGCATGGTAAAGAATTTCAAGGTGTAATAATTGTTTTTATTTTTTCAAGACTGGCTCTCTGAATTTTCCACTTGGAGCCCACGTGATATCTAGGATTAATTTTATTCCAAATCCAGCCTCTCCTTCTTACAGCCATCCTCGACCTCCTCGAGCACGTTGCACCTCTCTTTCAAACCCGTGCATTAATGTCTTGTTAGATTACATATTGATTTTAAAGTGCTTTTGCAAGAGGTCCTAAAAGGTTTTGGCGTGGGCAGCCTGATTGACTGAGGTACCCTGCTGTTCCTGGGTGGGTGGTGCAGGGCTGATCCCCACGGTGTTTGGTTTATAGCAGATATAAAAGTGAGTCAATAATCCATCCATATGCATTTTGGAACTTTCTGAACTCTTCAGGGCCCTAACTCCTTGCTTGCTGCAGTTGGATGTTCGTTTCAGTGTAAGGCTGTTAAAATGTGTTTGTGTGCTTTTTAGTTGTTCCTCACTGATGATAGTGTGGTTAAATGTTTAGGGTGTGGAGAGCTGACAGAATGAGGAGTGTTTAGTGCTTGGTGAGGCAGCAGCTTGGTGGCCTCCCCGAGCTAGGGCTGGCTTCTGACTCCTGCCCTGTGAAATACCAGCAGCCATACTTTGAGTGGAACTAGTTTCTCTTTCTGCTTAGACAGAAAATCAGGATAAAAGAGGCACACACTTTGGGTCTGCAGCTCAAGAGTGTGGGATCTTCACCCCAGACAAAATTTTGCAGAGTTTTCTATTGGCTAGAGGTGGTTTCAGGCTTATTCCACGAGAGGAAGCCCTTCCAGGGGTCTCCAGTTTTAAAGCACCAGCTCATCTTTGCAAGAGCAACCTGGGGTGAACCCCATGAGCTGGGAAATAAAACATGTGTGAACTGAAAGAGATGGGAGCAGATTTAGGGAAATAACTCACTTTCTTGCTAAACTAGAGCCAGGCTTTTTTCAGTGGTGCTCAGTGACAGGAAAAGAGGTAACAGGCACAAACTTGTACCGAGGAGGTTCCATCTAAACATGAGGAGGAACAAGGCCCAGGCTGCCCAGAGAGGTTGTGGAGTCTCCTTCTCTGGAGAGATTCCAAAGGTGCCTGGACACTGCGCTGCTGGGCCCCCTGCTCTGGGTAACCCTGCTGGATGGAGCAGGGGGGTGACACCAGAGCATCTCCAGAGGTCCCTTCCAACCCCACCATGCTGGGATTCTGTACTTCTGTCCAAATGAGTTCTGCTCCAGAACACTTTCAGTACATTTCCTACAATCACAGAATCCCAAGGTGGAAGGGACCTCAAGGATCACCTGTTCCAACCTTTCTTGGTAAAAGCCTGGCCTAGACAAGGTGGCCCAGTGCCCTATCCAGACAAATCTTAAAACACTGGGGACTTTACCACTTCACACCTGAATTTCAGCATTTGGTGGTAGAAGGGGGGGTGGCAGGCTGGCTGCACCACAGAAACTCCTTCTGGGGGCTTCACTGCTGTTCCTTGTAAATAAAGCCACGTCCATCTAGAGACAGCTGAGGGGATTTATGTGCACATCTGCTAATGGATTGCTGGAAGAGGGAGGAATCTTTTCATCCTGTGGTTACTTTTACTCAGGGAATTCCAGCCAGCATCGTGTTCTTCAGCCCATCTGGTGTCAGATTTTGCCTCCAGCACATTCAGAAGCTTTCAGGGGATTTTACCAACGATATCAAGGTAACTTCTCTTTAAAAGTGGTAAAATACACTAGGGAGTAAATTTGGGATGGGCAAAGGAGAGCTAGGAAAGCTGTTACACCCATTGCAACCTTCATTTTCACTTTTGTTGGTGTTTGTTTATCAGACAAAAAAAGTTATAGGAAATACAAATATTATATAGTTGAGACCTCTTTTTTTTTAAAAAAAAAAGCATTAAAAGAGAGTAATTGTTTTCACTTAACTATTTTTTTCCCCAGCTAACTTATCCAGTCCCCCCTGGGTACAGAATCATAGAATCCCAGACTGGTTTGGGTGGGAAGGGACCTTTCAAGGTCATTCAGTCCAGCCCCCCTGCAGGGAGCAGGGACATCTGCAACTAGAGCAGGGTGCTCAGAGCCCCGGCCAACCTCACCTGCAGTGGTGCCAGGGATGGGCTTTATGCTGTCACTGAGGTGCACACGGGAACAACTCTTGCTTGAATCAGCCATTACAGGCTGAGGCATATTAAAATTCCTCTCACTTTTAAAGCTTTTAGTCCCAGAAAACAGGAAATGTTTGTAATGGTGAGGTAAATAATCATCTTTCCCAGGTAATTTCAAAGTAGCTCAATAAGTTGGCCATCTTTAATACAAAACATCTTCAGCCTGGAAGGGTTGGTACTGGTTAGTAAGCAAAAAATGAAGGAGAGAGCCACTACCACACCTGGCTGTGCTGTTAGAACCGTGAATAATGTCATTTCAGTTCGTGGCCATCGGCCCAACAACTGCAGAAGCCATGGGAGCAGCAGGAATCCCTGTGAGCTGTACTGCCCAGAGCCCCACACCCCAAGACCTCGCTGCTGGGATCCACAAAGCACTTCATTTATAGAACTGCTCTTTAGCCGACTGAGACTACGGCTGCATTTGAAGGTGATTATGGTGCTGTAGAAGGCTTTTCTCTTTTTTTGGCCATTTTGCAGACCTGTTGTTCTGCAAGAAAATATTTTGGGGGACTGTGCAACACTGCTTGTCAAGGCCTGGTGGGAGAAGCTTGTATCTAACTCTGAGAAACCTAGAATGAATGCATCCAGCATGTTTTAAAGCATCTACCAACTCCCCTTTTCCTCACGTGTGCAGTGTGACTATTTATGTGGACATTCCCTGATCTGCCCCAGAGTAGAATATCCAAATCAACGTGTCATCACCTCAGGTATCTCCTAGCACTCAGGGTAAGGTCATTTCTCTCTACAGTCAGTTCTATATGCACATCTTCATCCTCTTTTGTAAAAGAAAAGTGTACTCACCCTGGAGTAGGTGCTGTTGTAGAGCATTCTTGTACATTGTGCTGTTCAGCTGTTGATATTAAAATGACTGTAGATTCTTAATGGATGAGGACAGTTCCTGCAGGGAAGTTGCACGTTGTGGAGCTACAGCAGGTCAGCAGGGTTGTAAAAAAATCATCAGGTTTTGGTTTCTGTTCCTGTAATGAAGGAAGATTTCTTCACAGAAAAATAAACTGGCTTATCGTCGTTAATAATGGTGTTAGAGTTGTCTGGTTTGGATGGGGTTTATCCTTTAATTGTTTAGCTGTGAAAGGAGAAAATCCTGTTTTGCACCAATGCTACCTTTGCTAATGCTCTGAAATTCATAGAGGATATAAATCATAACATGCTCCCTTATAATCCTCCTGAAAGTCATTCCTGGTGTTAGCGTAGTGCCGAGGATCTCGGACTAACAGAGAATCCTCAGTTGCTGGGAGTTTGTTAGTGTAACTTGGAGGATGGGACTTGAATTTCCAATTAGGCAAGATGCTTCACACCTAGAGTAGGAGTTAATCTGAACCCAATTATGTTAATATAAACTGAAGTCATTTCAGATTGTGTCTGTGGATTCATCAGTCAGCCTGGGCACAGTAAGACAACGGTTTGGCTTTGTAAAATGGTTCAATTTCTTGAGATGAAATAGCATCTCAGAAGTGCAGTAATTGCAGGAAGATAATGTTGAACAGTGGGAGGAACGTTTCGTCGCTGAAGAGCATCCTGGAGGATACTGGGATCCCTGTGGTAACTGGATATAGCCATGCCCCAGGGCAAGAAGGGGGTGATTACACAGCAGTTGTTGACTTAGCCTCTTATTTTTTAAGAGGATTGAAGTCAAGCTGTTGAAGGTTCAGCTTCAGCTGGAAAGCATCATTACAGCATCGAGCTGCAAGGTGGTGCTGCTCAGCTCTTCCTTCAAAAATGGGTCTGTGGCAGAGTGGGGGGGGGAAGGGGGAAGTCTGTTCACATCCCCTGCAGTGCTACTCACAGTTCCAGTGTCTGACAGAGCAGGCGGCTGGGAGAAGATTTGTGCAAGTTGGTGCTTTGGGGAAGAGAAAGGAGGGGAGACAGGCTCAAAAGAGAGCACTACTAGAGACAGCATCCAGCTGTGGGCCTGTTCTCCCTTACCCTGTCACTGGGCACCACTGACAAGAGGCTGGTGTCATCCTTTCCCCCCCACCCTTTAGCTCCTGGTCAGCGGTGATCAGATCCCCTCGGTTTTCTCCAGGCTGAACGGGCCCAGGGGTCTCAGCATTTCCTTGTCACAGAGAAGTCAACTCAGAAGACAAACTGCAATAAAAGAGGGTAACTGAGGTGAGGCAGAGCTGGGGTTCTGCTGGGGAAGTGGAGGCCGCACACACCCCCTGTGACTCATCTGACACTGTGAATCTGAAATTCAATGAAAGTCAAAAAAATACCAGTTTGAAAATATCACTTTGAAGACACATCTAAAGATGTACTTATAAAACATTCTTTAAATTGTCAGGAGAGAAATTGCTACAAACTTGGGTTTTCTGGGTGAACACATACCCCATATTAAAAAAAAAAAAACAAAACAACCAACAAACCCAACCCAACATCTCTCAGCAGGACAGGAAGAATCACTTCCTCAAAACAAGCAGCTAAAATAGTTAATTCACCACTTGTAAACACTGATTAAAAAAAAAAGTGTATACTACACCCCTGTGAAAACTTAACACTTTTAAATAAGCAGGGATTTATTCTGTTACTAGAGCACAAGGAACCATTAGTTATTTGTGTAAAAACACAAAGACATCAAACATTACCTTTTATATATAAACTTTTTGAATAAAACCATCTTTAATAACCCATTTCCCAAAGTCCTCACATGCTGAGGTGAGACTACACTGTTTGTTGGGTCTGAATTTACAGATTTTCTTTTCAACAGTTTTACTTCTATTGAGCAGTCTGCTGCTCTGATGAGGGTCATAACCAATAAAACCAAGGCAGACTGCAGGAAGTTATATTTAATAAATAAATTTTATTTAAAAATATGCTCTCCTTTATTCACAGTTTCAAGTCTGAAAAGAGATAATACTATTGTTGATCAATTCAAACACAACTAAACCCACTCACTGTCTGGGGTAAGTGAAGTCCCAGCGACAGCTGATAGTTGCAGGAGTCTTGCTTCGAAGCTAGAAAGGCACCTATTTTGTGCAGGATGTAACTGGGATAAAAGCAGCGCGTCCCTGTGTCCACACACTCAACAGAAATGTCCTCATACAACTTTGGTTCACAGAACTGGTTCGAGTGTTCCGACAAAAACCTCGCTTACGAAGCACGTTTCATTAAATATCAAGCCAGAGCAACTGGGAAATTATATTTTTATGCAAAATATTTCTATCACTGCAAAGCTCATTACCTGTAAGAAAAAAATGGCAAATTTCTCCATCATTGAAAAAAATGAAAATAAATAAATGGTTACGTTTCTAAGCAGAACCTCAAACTGGCATTTCAAACAAAGAAATGCTGGTGCCGGAACCACTGCGGAGCTATCACAGGACATTCCTGCTCTTTCCCAGACGTACAGTGTAATGCCATCGGTGGTATTATCACCTTCAATAAATACAAGCATGACGTGGGTTAGAATATCACCGATGCCATGCACAGGAAGGCACTTTTTCAGTTGTTCTGCAGCATTTCAGTCACTGAATTCCTCCGTTACTGGCTTCGATATTTGGAGTCAGCTGTTCCAGTAAATTCAAGATCACCTCTATTCGTTCCAGCAGAGTCAGCCCCTTGTTAGCAGTTGCACGCAGCAGCAGGGAGTACACTTGCTTATTTGTTTTAAGAACAGCTTCTTCTTCATTAACTCCCCTAAAAAGAAAACAGATAATGCAAAACTATTAACCTGGTGGCAATATTTTACTCTGCAAACTATCAAAGCGATTAATAAATAACAAGATTGATGACTTATCTCTGAAACCACATGGCTGGTGTTTTGATTTGAGCCTTATTTCCTTCATTCTTATTTCCTACTATTTCACAGCACTGCAGCAGAGCCTCTGGTTATACTGCAGGCAGAATAAGAGGTTCCAATTCTTATTCTTTCAGTTTTCATTCAGCTCCAGTCTGACTTTTATTAACTTGTAATCCCAAATCACATCATAAACCCTCCACGTCCAGGTCTTTGTGCCAAAACTTAGATACTAATTTAGAAGTACTAATGTGAGCCCACCAAACACAGCCAGATGCCTGACACTCAGGAGGTGTTGCCTATTTGCTCCCCTGCCATTAGCTCTCCCCTCCAAACCTCTATGGACATCGTTCTCCCATTCAAGCCTGAAGCTCCTGATCCTGGAATCATAAAATGGTTTGGAAGGGACCTTTAGAGGTCATTTAGTCCAACCCCCCTGATCTGGCCACCTCCTTTCAATTCCATCCCTAGAAGCCATCTCCCTGCCATAGAGACTGTTCCATGTTTGAAACCTCTACACAAAAAGAGCTTTTCCTCTTTTGCCAGGCTGCAGTCTAAGCTCCCACCAATTTTCTCCCTTTGACAAACATTGTGAATCACTGATCATACACTTGCTGGTCTTCAGGAGGGGTGACAGTGCTGAAGCTCTTTGCCACCCAGCTCTACCACATTTAATGTCCAAGACTAAGAAATAAGTGATCTAAACTACAAAAAAAAAAAAGATAAAACCAAATATATATATTATAAAAATGCTGCCACTATTATAAAGAAACAGAACCTGTGTGTGTGCAAGTAGCAGCCAGTTTAATTTGAAATGCTATGGGAATTATCAAGGAAATGGTGAAGCAAATTAAGTTTGTAACACTTGGCAGAAAACAGACAGGTTTATTTATTAAACACAAGAAGTCAATAAAAAGCCAGTGAAATGCAAAGTATTTCTAGGATAAGTTACAATAATTCCCAGAACAAAGCATTGCTTTGAATTCCTTCACTTCTCCAATTTACAAAGCTGAGCTCAGTTACACTTAAGCACGTAACTTGTAGAGGGTAAAACTGATTTCATCCAGTTTTACTGCTAGTCTGCAAGTTTCACTAGAAAACATCTAATTTCACCACACGCTCTCCTGGTCTCTGCCCAGAGTGCATCTGAGACCCTGACATAGAATTTCTGAGCTCCAATTTCCTCCCTTTCCAACCTGTTCTCAAACCAGGAGGCAGAAGTTACCTTCTACAAAGCAGAAACATCTGTGGGACGTATAGAGGTGAAAACAAAAGGTAGTTTTAAGCTTAACCTCGATCCACTACTGCTTAAGAAATGTAACGTGTTATAACATCAGTCCCATTTCACAGGGTACAAACTGTAACACTTGAATTTTCAGTATAAAAATCTTCAGAGATGGTGATAAGTAAGGGGGAAGGGGGGGAAGAACAGAACAACAGAGTTATTTGGTTTAACAACGCTTATGTGAGAGAACAGAACTAAAACAGTTCACTCCATTACTTGGGACATCTGCTTGGTTAGGTACAAACGGTACCTTGAGCCGCTGCCTTCCACGCATTCAGATTGCCACCTTGTGGGAGCCTTTTTTAACAACCAAACCCACCCAACCCTGCGCCTAAACCACTGCTAAGCCGACACCTTGCCTCACGTTTTTCTATTTACCAGTCTCCTGCTACCCAGTTACTGCACAGAACCAATTCATTTCACAGTTTACCTTTAGGAAAACAGCACTTGCATCAGCAGTGCTTCCATCTGGAAAGCCATTAACACAGCTTCCACCAGTAAGAGTCCTCTTGAGGCCTGTGCACTACAAGTAATGCCACCTTTTCATAAGTTACCTTTATACAACCACAGGAACAGCAACAGTTCTCTGCTGCAGCTTCTGCAATCAAACACATTTGTTGCTGAGGGTATGAGAGGTTGTTTGTGGATCTCGGAAGCAACACCACCCCCCGTTCAAATAAACCAAGGGAAGCAAAGGCGGTGTAAGGAATTGCACAGCCACACTCGAGCCCTACAACTCTTCACGGTCAGCACAAAGAAGCAGCCACATTTGTTCCAAATCCCAGCAGCAAGACAGAAGATTATTTTTTCACTACACTCCATTAGGCATTACAAAATTCCAATTCTAATGCCAGTTAAAGTTCTCTTCCCCATATACATCCCTCCCTACTGACAGCATTCCTGATGTCCCTACACTCGCTCTGAAGTGTTTTGCTTCCTGAGCTACCCTGGCGTTGGTGCATTTTACCACCAGGATATATCAAAAGACCAGCAGTATACAAAAGTTAGTGGAGGAGAAACTATTAAGTGCTCTGTCACAGATGAACACCAATGTCAGTTAAGATACAGGACACCACAGACATGTTCCTCATTCCCTGAGCAAACAGTTTGATTAAAGACAATGAGAAGCACAGTGGCAAAATTACAGCAGTACAAGATAAATGGCTTTGGGTGGGAATTTATACCTCTGAAGGGATAGGATTTCTCCCCTCTAAAGGGAGAGTTACCTACCACTGCTATACCTCACGATAAAGCATCAGGGATTCATAACTGTACTGTGCAGTTAGATGATCACAGACTGTATTTTTTCTATTTGAATACAGCCATAGAATCACTTTGGTTGGGGAAAACCTTTGAGCTCATCAAGTCCAGCCATTCCCCCAGCACTGCCAGGGCACCACTAACCCATGTTCCTCAGCACAGCAGCTTGGAAACCCTTCCAGGGAGCATGGGGACTCCACCACTGCCCTGGGCAGCCTGAGAGCCCTGGAAAAACCTCGGGGGAAGAAATTTTTCCTCAGCTCCAACCTAAATCTCTCCTGGGGAAACTTGAGGCTGCTTCCTCCTGTCCCATTGCTTGTTACTTTGGAGAGAAGCCCAACCCCACCTGACTCCAACCTCCTGTCAGGGAGCTGTCGAGAGCCAGAAGGTCTCCCCTGAGCCACCTCCTCTCCAGGCTCAACAACCCCAGGTGCCCCAGCTGCTCCTCACCACCCTTGTGCTCCAGCCCCTTCCCCAGCTCTGTTGCCCTTCTCTGGCCACGCTCCAGCCCCTCAATGTCCTGCTGGGAGAGAGGGACCCAAAACTGAACCAAGTATTTGAGGCGTGGCCTCACCAGTACCAAGTACAGGGGGAGACATCCCAAGCTGACACTTTTGTCCTCACTCAGTCCTTGAATGCTAGCAGAAAAGAAGAGGAAAAAGAGAGGAAAAAAAGGGCTGCCTAGACACTCTGAGTAAAAATGTTTCTTGGTCATTCCCTCAGTTACACCCAGAGCCACAGAAAATGTGGAAAATTTAAGATGCATCTCGACTCCTTCTCACAGAAGGGTCACCTCTATAAAAGAATAAATACCATGCTTCCTTGCATGCTGAAGAGTACGTAGTTTGTACAGATTCATGGAGGGGAATCACATTTCCACAAGCATATCGAGGTTCTACTTACCCAATTTTTTTTTTGTTTGAAGTTAACAATTTAATAGATTGAAGGAGAAGGAAGGACATTCTGGACTCAAAAATACTAAGCAGTTTCAATACTTCTTCTCTGTTAAGGGCTGTCGAGGAATCGTTAGGTGATGTATTCTCAGCAGTACTTTTCTCCTTGCTTATCTACAACAAAAACAACCCCCAAAAACATCTTGCTCAATTCCACCATTTAAACACATCTCAATCACAGAATCTCAGCATGGTGGGGGCTGGAAGGGGCCTCTGGAGATGCTCTGGTGCCACCCCCCTGCTCCATCCAGCAGGGTCACCCAGAGCAGGGGGGCCCAGGATCCCATTGTCCAGGTGGGTTTGGAATCTCTCCAGAGAAGGAGACTCCACAACCTCTCTGGGCAGCCTGGGCCAGGCTCTGCCACCCTCAGAGGAAAGAAAAAAAAAAAAAAGTTTTCCTCATGAAGGAAGCTCCTCAAGACAATTACATCAGACACCAGCAAGGGATGAACACACTTCAGCATATATTGCAAGTAATTTTTTTTTTAGGCATTGAGACCCCGAGTGTTAAAGTAGCTACAGACAGAGTCATGGACTAGCAGGGGTCGGAAGGGACCTCTGGAGATCAGTCCAGCCTCCCTGCCAACGCAGGAACCCCCAGGACAGGCCACACAGGAAAATAACTCTGCGTATTTTTGTGTTTCAATATTAACTATATTATATAGAAAGAATTCCCACTGATATTGCACATACATTAAGTTGTTTTAAAGAACAACTTGATATGGGATAATATGGGACTTCTAAAGGATAATACAGTGTTGCACAGAAGCCCATTCACTCACAGTCAGTCAGTACACACACTGCACATAAAAACGTGGTTTAATCCACCTCTGGATCATGTTTTGGAGTAAGGGTTTTTTTTAAATCCACTTCCATTTAAAGTCTAGAAGAGAAGTGCAATGGGTTCAAACCCCACCTGTGCTATTTCAGGTACTAGCACTGCTGAAAAGCAACCAAGCAATATCTTAATTGCCAAATTAACTAGATTTATGTGGATGCAAAAGATATGATGGTGCAGATAATCAGACCACTTCATGTTTGTTTACCTGTTCACTTTCTGCCACAAGCTCCTTTCTGATGAGCTGGAATGCACCTTTGGTTTTCACCATGATATCTAGAGCCCCAAACAGAGTCTTTAATTTCCCAGCACTGCTGTTCTGACCTAGAAAAAAAAAGGCAAAAAAAAAAATATAGGACACAAATGGCTTAGAGAATCACAGAATCATTTTGGATGGAAAAGACCTTTCAGATCATTGAGCACAACTGCTCCCCCAGCACTGCCAGGGCACCACTAACCCATGTCCCTCAGCACCACAGCTCCACG
>JANIJG010017085.1:0-29083 GCA_024611175.1 Megaceryle torquata
ACCGCGCGCCCCCGTGCCCGCGGCCGCCGCCCCGTCTCGGGGCTCCCAGCGCGCTCCCCCCCCCCCCCCCCCCCCCCCGTGTTTCAGGACAGATCCTCTTGGACATAAACAGCACGAAGGAAGCAATAAGGAAACTCCTCCCTGTCCCTCGCTCTAACACCCCCCAGCCGTGCTGCCAGCTTGCTGCAGGGTACAAATTATCACCGACCGCCTTACCTGGAGAGGCTTCGGCCCCCCTGCATCAGCGACTGGCGGGGAGCAGGTGCTCATCGCGTGGCACCAGCCATAGGGCCCCGGAGAGCCCGTCCGCGGGGCTGCTCTTCACCAGTCAGGTAGGCTGGTTGTCTTGTAAACGGGGAGAGAGCGAGGGTGCGCACACAGAGGAAATCAGGCAGTTTCCTGTTTGTTTATCGTGAACAAAAGCTTGTTTGGCTGGTCTGAGGGTTGCTAGCGGCTGCTCAGCTGGTGCAGGGCTGAGCTTTTCCACCCGCAGGAAAGGATGGAGAAACCAGGCAGGCAAACTCTCCTGGGAAGGAAAACCAAACCAGCCCTCACCTGCCAGGAGGTTTGCAGCCAAGGCAGAGTGCTGGGCAGGGAGATGTCACCTGGGTTCTTACCTGTGAAGGTGTCACCCAACTCGACTTGGTCTGACATGGGAGATGTCTTCTGGCAGCAGGGAGCTGCAGCCCCCTCCACCCCCCCCATACCATCCCCTTCAGTCACCCCAGCAGGTCTTACATTGCCCATTTCCAGCAGAACTTTGCCCAAAGCTCGGTCCCTGTCATTTCATGCTTGAGCTGTATTCAGCAAAATACAAGTGATGAGCCTGTGTCGCTGTTACTCTGGGGCCACAAAACCACAGGGCTTCAGATTAAAACTTGCCAAGCTTCCACCAGCGCTGGGCTCTCCAGTAGAAATTCCTGCCCAGGTTGCATTCCCCCCAAGACAGCTCTTGTGCCAGGTTGTGTTGCTTCGTCCTCACCCAGAGACTGTGCTGTTATGTGTCCTTGTCCATGCCTTGTGGCATCTGCCCAGGGCACGGTGACCTCCCCAGTCTCGAGTCCCCCCAGGAGGCTGAGAGAAACCCCCCAGTCCCCTCTGCTCCCCATTCCCACGCAGGGAGTGGAATTGCTGCTGCCATCTGGTGGGAGCAGCCTGGGTGCTCCTCAGCCTCACCTGAGACGAGTGACCTTGTCCCAAGCATCTGTCCAGGCTGCTGCCAGCTGCCCCAGTTAGCAGCAAACCTCTGTCTCCATCACACCCCCGCAAAACCCCTCCGGCACCGAGACTTTGGTGCTGAATGTCACAAATCGGTTGGAAAATGGGAAGATGCAGGAGGATGTGGTGCAGTGCTGGGCTGAGTCAGCTCCGGACAGGGAGAGCCTGACAGAAGTGCATTAATTCTGACTAGTCAGTTACGTGGGAGAGGCAGAGCCTTTCTCCAAGTACATTTTGGGGTGATTTTAGGCCAGTTGCTTAAGGAAGGGTGTGCTTTCTCCAGCCCAGTAACACATCCAGTCTTGCTGGGGAAGCACTGGCTTTATGCACTTATGCTCTTTCCTCTGGAGAAAATCAACTTCAAACTCAATTGATGGGGGATAAGCAGTTGTCAAAGATACTAAATTCAAAGTGGTTTGTGCAAATAGGTGGCAAAAAATGAAGAAAAAGTGACCCCAGAAAGCATTCCCCTCCCCACAGGAAAAGGTTCAGCATGGCTGGAGTCCCCAGTAAGCAGCAGAAAGCCCCCACAACAGAGAACTGGGGAATCCAGACAGACCACGGGCACACTGGCTTCTCTGTGCACAGAAACAAACCCCAAGTTTCATCACCTCCCTTCACGTGGCACCATCCAGGTGCAGTGGGCTCACCTTGGGCTGCAGTCTTAGCCCCCAGACGCGGCCAGGGTGGGTCAGGGAGTTCCGTCACAGGTGGTGGTTGCTCCTCCAGCCTGGGTCATGAGCCAGCACCATTCTTGCTCTCCTAAAGGGGGCAGCACATGGGGAAGATCTGCCATTTACTGGAGCACCTCCAGCGGCCCTTGCCACAGCTCTGCCCTGCGGCTGGGAGCCACCCCCCAGGCCAGCAGAGCAGCAGTGACAGCTGCAGGACACGGAACTGACCTTGAGATCGGGACCTGCACAACGTAACTCTCCCCTCTGCCCTCAGTACAAAGCCACGCAGCTTGACCCTCCCTCTCCACCCCCGTTTGTGTTCCACTTCCACGAGCAAGTTTTTTGTTAGTGGATTAAGAGCGGCAAGGTTGAAAACGCCGAACGGAGAGGGCGGGGATGCTGTGTTGGTTGGCACAGTGAGGGCGGCCAGTCTGCCTCTGGCTTGCCCAAGCCCAAAGCTCTCTGTTGTCCTGACAAGCAGAGCGCTGGGAGCTCGCACCAGCTAACGCCTGAGCGCTGCCAGGGCCAGGCCAGCGTCCTGAGAAGCAGAGCTCAGCCTTCGACTCTCCTCAGGCCAGCCTTGGCCAGGAATGCCAGGCAGGCCAGGCCTTGACTGGGACTTTTTGTTTTGTTTTTATGAGGAGCCTGCCAGCGCCTGAGAAGTTTGACAGAGGGTGCCGGGCAGCGCTCGCTCACCCCTGCGCAGCTCTCGGTGAGCACGGGGCTGTTTCCTCACCCCCTGTCCCTGTGCAGCCCACGCAAAACCACACCTTGACTTTAGGGTCACCGTTCCCATCTGTAACCAAACAGCTCCACAATGGTCCAGAGGTCTGAAGAGCCACTATAAACACAATATAAAGGAGGGGTTCAAGAGCAGCTTTAAAAGTCTGATGAGCTCATGGCAGCTTTAGGCATTAAGTGAGGCAGAGCGAGGGTAAAGGAGCAGTTAACAGCCAGGGAACATTTGTCGAAAGAATTACATCCAAAAGCAAAAGAAATGGCGATTAATCAGACCCAGGGGCCACCGTCAGAGCCTCAGATGTCTCCTCCAGAGAGGCTAACGGCAAAAGCAGCAGGAAATGCTCCACACTCCACTGGAAATGCAGAGCTGCAGAAGCTGAGGAGGGATTTCAGACACACTGGTTTGAGCCCAGCACCTGGTGGACAAAACTCACAGGAGAGAAACACAGGAAACGCTAAAGGGGCTTTAAAAGGAGCCTTGGGAGAAAAGTGGAAACTTCCTTAGAAGTGTCCAAAGCAGTAAACCAGAAGGATAAAGAACAAGAGCACTGGAGGAGGAAGAGGTCTGGAAGTTATTTGGGAGTTATGGACCTGACTGTTCAGCTGCTTAAAAGTTTGCAAGCTCAGGCACCTCATCAGGGTAGAAGCATCAGAAAAAGCAGGCGGGTCGGTGTCACCAGAGGAGAGGGCAACAACCCAAAGTGGCTGTACAACAATGAAATGAGCCCCCCACTCCCAGAAGCTCTCCCGAGGGTGTCGCAGTGACACCCACCTAAGACTGCGTTGCTTGGGGATCAGACACCAGACGAGCACCCGCTTCGTGGGATGGGGCAGTGCTGTGCCAGGCTCTGCCTCCAGACAGCCACTGGCAGGTTTGAAGTTCACTGTAGGCTGTAGCTGGTAGAAAACACCCATTTTCTTTCCAACAGGACCAAAACAGCACCCTGGAAAAGGCACATCCATGTAGTGAACAACAGCCTGAACTGGGAAGCAGTTAAAAGCCCTCACAACCACCTCAAGAACTCTCAGCCTTACCTTGTTGCAGGAATTCAGCCCAAGAACAACGTTTCAAGCTTTAAGTTGTCAGGAGCAAGACCTGTTTGCCTGTGCTAAGTGACCTCAATCCAAACAATCCAGCACAGGCACAAGGTGTCTTGCTCCACCGACCTGACCTTCATTCTTCTGAGATATAAAAAAACCAACCAACACACTACCCCACACATCTACAGTTGGGACTGTGACATTTATTGAAGGCTGGTAATACAATCTCAAACCCATCACATCCTCCTCGTGATTCAGGTTCTCTAAATAATAAAAGCAGTGATGTAACAGAGAATTCTGCCCACCTCCGACTGCCTGAGCCACGGACCACCAGCTCGTCCCCTCTCTGTCCCAGGTGTCATCTGCGATCGGCCAAACCACCACTTGCAGGGACTTTGGTGAAAGAAACAATGCCACGCAACCAGGCGAGCAGCAGCAAACAGGTCGGTGTGCGGCGATGGGGGGAGAAGCGGAGCTGTCCCGTTGCCGGCGCGTGCACGAGAAGCATTTCTGGCAGAGGAAGCGTCTTCTCCTCCACGCCTGACACGCACCTACTCCAGCAGAGCTGTATAGTAGGTGCTGTACTCTGCTGTTCTCACCCCCAGCCACAGTCCACTCGACCTGGGCCTCCAGCTCTCAGCGCCATGGCTCACGGGCACAGCAGAGCCCTGTCCTCACCGCCGAGGCGTCTCCTACTCTCAGCTGAAAAAAAAAAGACCAGCTTGATCAAAGAGCGAGCCCCGAGCGCCCCTGTGCCTCGGTCCAGGACCTGCAGGCCTGTGCCGACCCTGGCTCAGTCAGCCTGAAGGCACTGAAGCAATCGCCACGAGACCCGATCGATACAGACTCTGGTGGTCAGGGTGTCACCTGGGCTACCTCTTTGTCCCAGGAGTGAACAGATGCAAACTCTGCTCCTGTTGCTCAAACTGCCTGGAAAGGGGCAATTCTCAAACTGAGCTTAACGGTCAGTGGAGCCACAGCTCTGACCGTACATGGGAGGAATGAAGGTTTGTTGTCAAGATTGTTCAGTTTTATTTGATTAAGAATTCAAAAATGGGTTGAATTTTAAATTTCCTTGTCTTTTACCAACGAGGAAATGGCAAAGATTCTTTTGGAAAGGGCTGATCTGGTAGGTCGAGGTGACCCAGGCTGCTAGGCTGCAGAGCCAGGGTCACTGCGGCAGCTGGAGGAGCACAGACTGTCCGGAGGGCAGGTAGGTGATGTTGCGGGACCGTGAGAGCTGGTAGGCGATGTCTTCAGCTGCCTCCAGCTTGCGCAGCTCTATCAAACCATCGCCCGCGGTGGCCAGCGAGTTGGCGATCAGCTCGGCCGCTTTCGAGTCTCCCTCAGCTGAGATGACAGCTGCTTTCTTCTGCTGCTCAGCCTGAAAGTGAACAGGTGAATTGGAGAATAAGCCAGAGGCAAAAATAAGGGCCACAGAGAAAGAAATACAAGGGCCAGAGAGAAAGAAGATGCTACTGTCATGTTCAAAATGTGAATTCCCACTTCACCACCCTCAGTAGGAGGGCAATGGTAGAAGGTGATTTTTATTTGGAAGCTGTGCTCTGCTAAGACTGTTCTGCCAACTGTGGAAAAAAAGGCTCCAAAAAATCATCTTGGAATTGCCTTATCAGTCCTGACCTCATGAAACATTAACCCACCCAACAGCAATCCTGGTGGAAAATTGTCTATGAAAGGTTCAAGAACTTCAGTGGAGTTAAAACCAGGTCAGATAAACACTTGTACTGTTTAATCCCCCTGGCTGATTACACGCATCTTGCTGCATCCACTGGATTAGCTTTGGGTGTAGTTGCAGGTTCTCAGCAGACCAGACGGGTGTTCTCAGCTGTCACTGGGGTACTGTAACATGAAAGTGTTGCCATGGATGCTCCCCGGGGTTGATCTAAGCGTTGGGTGGTCAGCGACACGTGAGAGCACAGGTCCCTGTGCCCAGGATATCAACCACCATAGAAAGCTTCAGAAAAATTCACTAACTGTGGGATCACTTGGGTTGCAAATCTCAACCCCAAACCCCATTTCTAAGTGACGTTTCCTCCTGCGTGCTGCCTCCCTCCTCCACGCAGACGTTTCTGTTCAGCACTCCCCTAAGACCGGGAATTGGTAGCAGAAGGAAAAAAAGACCCCCAAACCCAAAAAAGCCAACCTTAGGCTCTATCTGTCCAATAACCACGTGCCAGAGCTGAGAACCACAGCAGCACTATCACCCCGAGTGACTTTGTCATTCAACCTGCCCGCTCCCCTGGGCAGGCCGGTGAGGGGTTCACTGCGAGCTAGAGCAGGAAGGAGATGCCAGGAGCATTTCCAAAAGCATTTCAGAAGGACAAGGTACCTTTTCCACAATGAATCTGGCTCTCTCTGCTTCTTGCTGGGCCACTTGCTTCATTTCCACCGCCTCCGTGAACTCCTTGCCAAAGGTCAGATGGGTCTGCAGGGCAGAAATTAAGCAAAGTCCACACTGCTGACAGTTTCCAGCGGCACTGCCGCGAGCCACGCGGCTCCCACTGGGGAGGCACCCTGCCTGTACCAGTAAAACCAGCATGGAGATGGGAAGCCAGTATCCCTAAAAGAACAGACACTGGGACAAGGGGTCTCCCCATCCAGTCTTGAAGCCTCCAGGGAGACACCACAAGTGCAGCAGACCAGTAACACCAGTCCCTTCAGAGACCAGCCGCGCTCCCCGACCACCACCGCTGGTCGAGCACTGGCAGAGGGAGCCGGCTCACTGGGTGATCCCCTCCCGAGGCGGGGAAGCCCCGTCTGCCGAGCCTCCCGGCACCTTCCCTGCTCCCTCTCACGCTGGTGTGCTCAGGCCTGGCTGGCTGAACCCCTGCAGGTTCCTGGGATGGGACAGGGAAAAGGCAAACTGCCTTCAGTAGTGTGCTTGGTGGAGAACACCAGAAACAAAGAGTCAAAACAACAAATCACCTCCTGCAAAGACTTTCTGTGTGTTCAGAGACAAAGGAAAGAGCTCGGCTGCCTTTTCTCTAAGCAGGCTCTTGAGGGGAGTCCCACACAAGAGGGAGAGGTGCACATACCAGCCAGGTTACAAAAGATTTCATTTACAAAGCTTACAGGGAGGTAGGAGGGAAGAGCTCCTGGACTTATAAAACCACACAGCCAGGAGATCAATATTGCCCAGAAAAAAAGATTCTATGAGAAGTGGGTATTTTCGCTACCTCCCCGTGTCCGAGGGTGCTGGGGGAAGAGCTGCCCTCTCTAAAGCAGCGTGCGGCCTGACCCATCACCCACAGAAGTGTTTGCTCTTCATCTGAGCTACAAAAGCCCTGCAGCAGCAAAGTCTGTCAACAAGCCAGTGCAGCAGGGCCTTCAAGGGCTTGCTCAAGGTCGTAGGCCAACAATAAAACCAGAGGTCCTGACTTGAGCAGTAACCACAACATCCCGCGTGACTGCGGGCGGACAAACACGGTCCACGGGTCCAGACTTCCAGCCCACCCTTCTCCGGCCATCTGCCGAGTCTCCTCTCTGCTAAGTCTGCTCTTCTTTGGGCACGCTCCGAAGAGGAAAACAGAAAGGCAGAACTCTTACCAAGGACACGTCGTCCAGAATGAGCCCAAAGGTTGCTGCTCTCTCCGTCAGGTCTTCGCTCACTTGCCTCGAGACCAGCTCTCTCTGGGTGATCAGCTCCCCAGCATCGAAGCGAGCCTGAAATCAAGGCAGACGAGAGTGAGAAGAAAGCTGCCAGAAGGGATGGATTCTCCAGGTCCTGCCCATCTCTGCGCCCATGAGCTGACCCAATTCTTCCCCCAAAGGTAGCAACCACTGAGTGCCTTGGTGTTTAAAGTAAGAGCAAGACCGAATGACTGGGAACTGAAGCGTGATCTGGAGGGGAGCTGTCCAGGTGAGCAGTGCAGGTAAAAGCTGGACTAGATCTGGTTACCTGGCAGTCCCCTGGGGATGCTCCCCAAACCAGAGCTCTTCAGTAAGCTGAAATCTAAGATCACAGGAGCAGTGAGAATCCTCATCTCCTCCTGGCTGCGACTCCCAGCCTGAGGAGCAGCGCTAACGGCCAAGAGCAGGTAACAAAGAATCCTCTCTCCACCCAGAGCTCATCCACCGTGAATCGAGTCAGACCAAGCAGCCAGAATGACGGAGAAACAATTAGTGTAGCTACAGTTAGCACTTCTACACGGCCAGTAAGGGCCTGGGAAAGAAGCCTTATTCTGGAGCACGACATATTCCATGCTCCAGTGGGACCCTCACTGCTAAAAAGAGAGGGGGTCGAGCGGCAGAGCCCAGCAGCCCTCGCACCGTCCTTACCACAACAGACTTGAGGATTTCAGTTGTGATCGAGGGCAGGACGCGCTCATCGTAGTCCTCGCCAATGCTGGTGAAGATCCGTGGTAACTGGGCGGTCACTGGTCTGAACAGGATACGCAACGTGATGTTCACGTTCTGTAGATCTGTAGGAAGAGCCGTGAGCCCACCGGCAAGCCAGAGGGACAGGAGACACCCTGAAGCTGACCTCTCTGGGGCAGCTCCATGAGAAACAACAGCCACGCTTCTTTTTGCCAGCAGAGTTATTTTCACTGCCCCCTTCACCTTGGGACCCAAATTGTCCTTACGGAGACGACCTGAGCTTGTTTGCTTGCAATGGAGGGAATTAGTTGCCCTGCTCTAGAGGCAGGGACACTACAGGATAACTTACGGGACAGAAGGAAGGGTCTTTTAATCTGTCCTGTAACTAAAAAGACAGAATTGTCCTGGTTGGAAGAGACCTTTAAGATCATCAAGTCCAACCGTTATAAGAGATCAAACCCTTCCTGACTCTGTGCCGAACCGGACTCGGGACACGTGTGCTCTCCACGTGCAAAAGATAAAAAATAAAACATCAAATCATCTGGTTCCCTTACAGTTGCCGGGTCCAACCGCTCACCTTTGCTGCCGGTGATCACGGGAATGTTCCGGGGGCGAGAGCGGCAGTCAAAAATGATGGGCTTCTGTACCCAGGGGATGAGGAAGTGGGTACCTTCTCCTACCACCGTGTCCTGGACCCCGCGGAATCGGTCGAAGATGACAGCTCTGTGGCCTGCATCAACTAGAGGAGGAAACAGCACGTGAAGCGCGGTTTCGCCATGGCCGCCTGCTGCACCACCACCGCCTTCTCACGGAAGTGGTCTACCAGGGCTACTTAAGGCCTTCTGCTACAGAAAACCATTAAATTAATTAGATTGTTTGGAGCAACGAGGCAGAGAAGATGCAGCTATGACTCCTGGCCCCCAGTCTGCTCCTGAGAGCAGCTTCCTAGAGAAAGGACCTTGCAATCTTCTCGCTTGTGTGATGCACAAGGTATAGAAGAGTCCAGCAAGGCTCTGTGTCTATTTTTCCTCAGTGCCAAGACCAATAAGAGCACAAAGCAGCCAAGATGCTGACAAAACCAAACCAAAACAATAACAAACAACTATATAGGGGACCCTGGAAGTGCTTGAGTTCTCCCACTCACCATTGTAAAGAGCAGAATTGACAACTCCACCTGCAATAGCCAACCCCAGGCCAAGCTTCCCCAGGCTTTCAAACACCTTCGCAGCCATTTCACACGTCCAGTTCCAGCCCCTTTACAAATCCTCTCCTGCAGAACAAAACCACGAGCTCGTTAATACCCGACTAAGCAGGAAGCCCAGAGGGTCCCGTGTGCAGGTGCCAGTGGAGCTGGGGGTTAATCCCCCTCCCAAAAGCCCAACCTGCACAGCAACGTGCCCCCCAGCAGCTCCCTATTGCCCTTCAACAGCCACCCCGGCCCCGCGGGCTCGTCCCCCCGAACACCTCACGCTCCTCCTCACGGGGCTTAGAACCCGAGGCCCCGCAGCACCCCGCGTGGGGGGGCACCCGCACGCCGGCACCCCATCGCAGCTCCAGCCGCCTCCCCCGAACCGCTGCTCCCCCTTCCCAGGCTCTCTGCGCCCCGAGTCCGGCCCAGCCCGGCCCGGCCCGGCCGCCTCCCGCGGCCCGGATCCCCCCGCTCCCGCTAAGGCCTCTCGCCCCCAGGACAGACACCGGCAGCCGAGGCCTTGCTCCCACCCGCTGGGAGCAGCTCGGCCCCTGCCCGACTCCCTCCGGCTCTCAGTTCTCAGCCCCGGGACCCACCGCGCCCTCCACCCCGCGGCGCCCCTGACCTCCACATGAATCCGCGGCCACCCGCCCCAGCGCCTGCGCGCCGCGCTAAGACGCCCGCTCCTCATTGGCCCGCGCCGCCGCGCGGCATTCTGGGAGCTGTAGTTCTCATTGGCCCTAACCTTTGTCGGGCGGACTACACCTCCCGGCGAGCCCAGCGACTGCCCCTTGCTGAGCAACGCCACTTTCCATTGGCTGCGCCTTCCCGCGGGGCTTCTTGGGAGTTGTAGTTCCGGTGGCGGGAAGCCACGTGGGGCGGCAACCGAGGTGCCCGAGGCCGGGGCAGAGGCTTGAGGGGGCTCGGAGGTGCTGCCGGAGCCCCCGGGAAGGGTGGGCCCGCCTGTAGGCGGCGCTTCCTTGGCACGGGAGAACTCGGCCCTGGAACGGGCCCTTCCCGGTCCTGCCTGGGCAGGGGGAAGCGGTGGATAAACGGAGTTTGGCAAAGCGGCGGCAGCGCCTCGGAGGGACCCCAGGCGTCCGGTCACATCCCCGCCCGCTGCGGCGCTGCCCCCGGGCCAGGCGGACACCCGCTCTGGGCTTTGACCCTTGGGCAGGAGAGACCAGCCAGGCCCCCTGGGCAGCCCCCGGCCCGCTGCGGACAAAGGCCCCTTGTTCCCCCCCGAGCCGCGCGGCCGGTGCCGCTAGAGGGAAGCAGCGCTCTCCCGTCGGCTCCAGGAATCCCGAGTAAAAGCGAAAAAAAGAGGGAAAAAAAAAACCCAAACACCACAACCGTCTGCCCGAGGAGACCACGCAGGAGCCGCCTTCCCCCGAGGCAGCCCCGTCCTGTCCCCACCGTGGCACCTTCCCGGGGGGTTCTCCTGATGTTACACCGCCGGTCACACTGGATTTCACCACCATCGCGTCCTCCGTGACAGCATCTCGGGATGAAAATGGTGCTGAATTGCCTCCTTTAGGGCCCAGCAGATCCCAGGAGAAATCGGGGAGCATCGTGATCCCTCTGTGAGCTCACAAGGTCCCCTCCCCCCCTACTCTGCTCCGTGTGGGGAAGCTGAGGCACGGACCTGCTCAGCTACCCGTAGGATGGAAGCTCCTGTGCTGCAGCCTGCCCCTCCTGCCATCACTATTTCCCAAGCCCCAAGTCCCCCTGGACTGATCTGAGGGGAGCAGATCCTGGCATCCCCCAATTGCAGCAAGCGAGAAGCATAAACATGAATTTTTGGTCGCTCCTGCGTCCGCTCTGAGCCACGTGCCTCTTTCCAGGGATAAACCCTGGCAGCATCAGCCTCTGCCTCCAGCCCAGCTGGCAGGATCAGGCCCCACAGCCTCCGGGCTTTTCCCCAAGGATGACTTTGCCCCAGGAGGCTTCTATCTACTTGCATCTAATCCAATAGCGACATCCTAATTGTGATGAAGCTGTAAACACCAAGAGATTTATTCCCTTTTGACGCAAGATTCATGCAGGGCAGAATTCAGCCATGAAACTCGGGATTTATGGGGCTGGGGCTTTGCCCCCCACTCCTCCCACACCACCCCACACTTTGCGTTTCACAGCAGCCACCACGAGCACATTCACTGATGGGTTTGTGCAGCCCCTTTCCCTTTTCCCTGCCATGTAAAGCGAGTGTTCTCCATTGAGGAAAAAAAAAAGGGAAATAGGCTCATGGCAATGGGGATTTTTGGTCCAGGGCCCAGGTTTTAGGGTGGGAACCCTGGGAGCCGCCGGGTTGGAGCCGGTGACACCCGCCTGGTGAAACTGAAGGAAAATGGGTCCTTTGTGTAGGGAATATCTGCCGGGTGATTCAGCCATGGCTGACGCCGGCGGCACGGGCTGACCTACTGCTTGTTGGTGTGTGGGGACCCAACATGTCTCCCCACTGCCTGCTGAAACCATTCCCAGCTCCGTGGGCTGGGGGATGTACCACAAACCCTTAGTGGCTGGTGACTTGCTGGGTTTGGGATGGAGGTGAGGGGGCTGAGTAGGGCTGAAGTAGCCAGGAGCATCCCGTGTCCCAGGGAATGAAGCAAAGGCGGCTGGGGACATGCACCGCAAGACAGGACCAGGCTAAGACCCCACTGTGGAGTAGCTTGCGCCCCTCACTTGAGTCTTAACAAGGCTGCTGCCATCCACCACGTTTCAAGGGGACATTCCTCCATGGAGCAAAGAAACGGCAGCTTCAAGAAGCAGCTCATTGTCCTCGGGCAGCACAGCCGGGGCTGGGCAGCCTGGCCCAGATCTGACCACTATGACAAGGGAACAAAAAGCCTCCTCTTCTCCAGCCCCCCGCAACAGGGCGTCCCTGGCCAGCGTTGGCCCTGAAAAATTTATGGCATGAAGTTTGCAAACTGTAGAGAATCTGGGTGCTTGGTGACCCCGAGGACAAGCAGCCAGGAAGGCAGATGATGATCTACTGGGATGTGGTGGCAGAGCCACCTGAGCAGAAGTGAAGTTTTTCCAATGCAAACTGTGGGTTTGGATCGCACACGGTGGGACGTGGCTGATGCTGCTGCCCCATTCCCATCCATCCAGCCCCGTGTGGAGGTCCCAGCCCAAGCCCTGGCAGCTCCAGCCCCGCACCCGGCATGTAACCCAGTTAGTCTCAATAAGCGTTTAAATTAAATTAGTTAAACTACATTAAACCCCTTCGAGGACACGGTTCAGAGTGGAAACGGCCTTAATGTGATTTCAGCTGACTTCCCTGCCACGATTTGCAAGTCAGAGAAATCGAATTAAGGCTGTTTTCATTCTGAATTTTGTCCACACAGGCCCATAATGCAGTTTAATTAATCTGCTTTAAAATTGAGCCTGTCTTTCATTCAGGCAACTTCACCTGACTTGCCCCAGAGAAGCAAAAAAACCCCAGGCAGGTGGCGGGACCAGACTGGGACCCCAGGGCAAGCACTGGGCTCAACCATAAATTTGAGGATGGAAAATCCTGGACAGTTTAGAGAAAAATGGGATTATCCCTATTCCCATCAGGGAATAATCTGGGGTTGAGCTCTGTGCAACAGTGAGCTGCAGTCACCCGTGCTGGGCTCCCCAGTGCCCAGTGAGCTGGAACTGGAGTGTCCCAGCTCTCTGCCGCCCGGGGTCCCAGCAGCACCGCGGGCAGCAGGGCCAGGATTTCTCGGCTCTCCTCGATGGTTATCGCCGCTTAACAAAGTTTCCTCCTCGGTGGAAGCGAGCAGCCAGATGAAACCGGCTGCATTAAGCCTCACGCTGCTCCCGGGAAGGCTGTAATGGTTGGTAATTGCCGGCCAGCAGCTCCACCGAGACTGGGGCTGGGCCAGGGAAGCTGTTGCGTCCCCAAAACCCACAGCCCCTTCATCTTCCCCGCATCCTCCAGCTGCTCCCAGTCCCCTTCCCCATCTCCTCTCTGGCTTGCACCAAACTGGTCAAGTAAATGCACTTCTTTGGTCTCTGGCACCCAAACATGATCCTGAAGGGGGGCTGGGGGCTCCTGTGCTAGTAAAGGGGGTTGGTGTCTCTCCCATCGTCCCTTCGCTCCCAGCTCCCATTTTCTCTGCAAAGGTAAAATGGCATCTCCATAAAGGAGCTCCAATTAAAAGGCAGTTAATGACTTAATGAATCATAACAAAATCTGCTTGCATTAGCACGTGAACTGCTGACCCTCTCTCTTTGTGGCCACCAGATTTTTAATTGCCTACCTTTTTATTTCCTTCCCAGCAAATAGGCTGCTCTTTAAGTGTACTGGGTGGGAGAAAGCTGGGGGGGGGGGGGGCAGGTAAAGGCCAGCCTGGAGGGGGTGAGACCCCCCCCCCCCCACCAGCACTCCAAGAGGCTGTGCTGGCAGCCCCTGCTCCTTTCCCCTTTTGATGAGGATTTCCAGTGCTGCAGAAAACAAACACATTAAATGAAGACTTACATTAAGATTTTTGGGGTGCTGGGAGCTGTACAAACCCCCAAATAAGGTTTGCATGCTGCATCCCCACCACCCCCCACCCACCTTGTAGCCTCCTTGGAGCAGCCAGGATGGAGTTGAACTCTCCTCCTCATTAAACTCATTAACTACTCATTAATTCTCCATCACACTGTGAAGAGCAGCTCCAGGATGGGCTTTCTCCTCCCCCACAGCCCAGCTGTGCCCACCCAGGGACCCACACAGCCACTCATCCCGAGCCACAAGAGATCCTCTAACCACAAGAGATCCTCTAACAAGCATCTTCTCACCCCCCAGCTTTGTGGGGGGGTGGGGGGCTCCCGCAAACACCAGAATAACACCCAGCCCACCCTGGGCTTTGGCTGACATTTTTCCTTCTCCCTTTTCTTGCATGGTCATCTCTTCCCTTGCTTGTTCATGGTTCCCCCAGCACCAACCAGCTGCACTCCCCCAAAACCAGCACCGGGCAGTGGGGGCTCTCCCACCTGAGCCACTCGTGGGGCCGGGTCGTCGATGGCTTGGTGCCGTCGCTGCCGTTGGGTGGTCGGGTGGCTGCACCCAGCCACACTCCTCTCTGCCCAGAGCTGCTGAAAGTGGTTTTATCTGAGCTGGTGCGTTACAGAAATTGCTGGTAGGAGCTGGCCCTGCACTGGAGGTGGCCCCGAGTTGGGGCTTCACTTCGAGCAGGTGAAGTTGGGAGTCTGGGAAGCCCTGGGACCCCTGAACGGCTTTGCTGGGGGGATGCAGCATTTGTGAGCTTCTGCCCAGGTCTGCTGGAAGGGCAGGAACAGTCCCGAGGTCACCTGCAGAACACAAACCGGCAAAATTGACAGCTGTGGGGGTGACACAGCCAGGGTTCAGTGGGGATCTCTGCTGCTGGGGCGCCCACGGGGAGGAAAAACCCTCCTGGTGGTTTTTGCACAGCTCAGAACGAGGCGGAGGTCAGGTCTGGGGGGGATGCGGTTGGTGCATCCCAGCGGTCCCCGACCGACACCACCACATCCCGCCAGCCCCATCGCTGTCCCCGACACGGGACTCCCCAGCCCTGAGCCGACAGGGGCCGGGCTGCCCCGCGCCGGGACAAATCCTGCCCTCTCCCGCTGCGGCACATTTGCCCCGGGCCAAGAGCGCTTCAGTCTCACCTCAGGGCCAGCAGCTGCCCGCACGGGCGTGCGCCACGGGCCCCCAGCTCTCCTGCCCCAGGGGGAACTGCGATGTCTCCCACCCCACGGGGACCAGCCGGCCTGAGCTGCCCGGATCTGCTGCCCGAGTGGCTGTTTCCAGGCGAACTACGAGGGGGTCAGGAAGAGGTCTAGGATGTTTTAGTTTTCCTGTAATGTCCTTAATTGCTCATTTATTTAGTGCAATTAGTCCCAGGTGCTTGTTCTTGTCTGCGTGACCCCGGCGGATGCCTCCCCAGCCCGACCCGGCTGTTCTGATCGATCGACTCCCGGCGAAGATTGCCGAGTCCCCTCTTACCGCTGTGGGTGAGGATGCCTGGGCACGTTCACAGCCCTCGCCCGTGACCTTGTCCTTGGCACGGTCCCAGTCCAAGGTCAGCTCACCTCCAGCATCCCCCTGTGCCCGTGCAGGAGGGATGGAGCTGGGGGATGCTGCACTCCAGCCCCCCCGAGAAGTGGTACCAGCCAGAGCATCCTCAGCCCGGCCAAACCCGTGCTGAGCACCAGGGCTGGGCTGTGCTGAACCAGGAGCTAGGCAGGCGATGCTGGGTGCAGGAGTCAACCCTGGAGCAGCTCCCGGGGAAAAAAGCCCCCTTCCACTTTCTGCCATCTCGGAGGAGGCAGGAACGCTGCCGGAGCTGGCAGCTGACGAGGGGGAAACAATCCGGTGCTTTGTGGAAGCTGCCGTGAAAAGAAACCAAAGAAACCACCCCAAAATGAAACGGCGGCGAGGTCAAGCAGCCCCAGGCTGGCTTTTGTCCTGCGGGCAGAGCACTGGGAGGGAAGACAGGACACAAACCACAGGGCCCCTTTGCTGTGAGTCAGGGTAGGAATCACCAGTGCTGGCAGTGAGAGTCAAGAAGGGGGTTCATGGGGACTCGGGGGGGGGGTGATGGTTATTGGGGGGGTCACCCAGCTCTTACTCTTTGCCCACCAGCACAACCTGCCCCACCTCTGGCTTCAGCAGCCTGGACAGGCAGTCCACAGGGGGGTTTGGCAGCTGCTCCCTCGGGCTGAGCACCCCGTCGCCTCCAGTTCTTCCCTTTAACTCCTCCAGCTTCTAAAAGGATGGGGGCTTTGTCTGCCAAATGCATCTCCATTGCTCCCCAGGTATTACTTCCCCCATGGCTGTCTCCCAGCGTTTTCATTCCCTGGCACTGTTAACAACCGGGAGCTCTTCGAGATTAAACCTTTTTGCTGCCTATTTCTCCATACACCCAAATTTCAATGCACTTTAACTGTCTGCCAATTGATTCCCCAGATTCCCCGCTGACACATATAATGTTTAATTCGCGGATATGGGGAAAGAGGCAGCTCGGGGGCCGTATGAATCTGTCCTTAACTCAGCTGCTCTCAGCCAGATCACAGAGCATCAGGGAAAAGATGCTGAGAAAGCCAGTTCTTTGTGGGCTGGGCATTGGGGGCTGGCTGGAGCAAAGAGGGGGGGGTCCTCTGGGGCAGCTCCCAGCGTTCAGCCCCACAGCCAGGCTCCCAGATGCTGCAGCAAAGCTCATGTTGACCAAAAGTTGCTACTGAAACATCCCCAAAGCTGGGAGGGTAAAGGCATGGCCTGATCCTGCCCCATGGGGAATCTGCTGAGCTTGGCTGGAGCTGGGGGGGCTCCAGGAAAAGAATCTCCCCTCCTCTGGTTCCAACCTCTGCCCTGAATGCTCTCATCCATGGGATAGCTCCTTACTGTCCCCAGATCACAGCAATGCCCGATCCTGCCCTGTCCCCGCTTTGCTTTGCAACAGGCAGAGCTGCAAAGCTGCCCCAGGTGAGGCTTGGGGTGCCCTCAGCCCCCCAGCCAGCACTCCCAGCCCCACGTGATCTGGGGAAGCCTCAGCAGCAACAAGCAGAAATAAATGGAGTCTGACCACAAAACGGAGATGAAAAAACATTTCAGCTGATGGCTGCTCACCGAGGAGGCTTTGAAGTTTATTGGAGCCAGACCTTTGGGGTCTGCGTGGGTCCTGGGGAGGGAGCCGAGGGGGCCCTAGGGAAAGCCGGGATTCACCCGCTCCTCCAGAGACCCGGACTGGACAGTGCATCCTTGCTGGGGTCAGCCCTCACCACCGTGGCACAGGCAGGTCATGACACTGGGGACCCAGCCATGTTAGCAACGGGAGGGACTGGGGGCAGCTCGGGGGCCATGGAGCCACCGGACCAGGCAGTAGCTCCCAGCACCAGCCGCTGCTTTGTAGGGGAGCAAGCAAATGAGAAAGTCTCTTTTTCCTGCTGGGATGAAGGATGAGTGGTCCATGAAGGTGCTGCAGCACAGGGTTGGGGGGGAGCAGAAACTGCTATCCCAAGGAGGTTGCATGAAACCAGGACAGCTCCCACTCACTGACTTTTCCCCACCTGCCTTGCAGCA
This sequence comes from Megaceryle torquata, assembly GCA_024611175.1. Classification (NCBI taxonomy): domain Eukaryota; kingdom Metazoa; phylum Chordata; class Aves; order Coraciiformes; family Cerylidae; genus Megaceryle; species Megaceryle torquata. Next base: position 17,240 of record JANIJG010017085.1, read on the forward strand.
GAGGGGAAATCCTTAAATCATTTAATTCAATTAAGCCTTGTGGTCACTGCCAGCTAAAGAGATGGATTGCAGGGAGCTCTGCTCTCCCTTCACCCAAAGTGGATCTTTTGTTCAAGTGCTTCCCCACGTCTGGCAGGAGAGGCTCAGGCTGCAGAAGAGGGGCTGGGGGGGATGTTAAACATCCAGAAAGGTGGGTCCTGTGGGGCTACATCCTGCCAGGCGGTGAGGTGCTGGGCATCTTTACGGGGTTATTAGTGTCCCAGAATGTGCCAGGACCTGTAACACACCCTTCCCCTGTCCTTCCCTGCTGCCCTCATGCTGCTGTGACAGTGACCCCAGAACTCGATGACATGAAGACAGCTGGCAGTAGCTCCTTTCCAACCCACCTTGTCACCAGCTGGAGGGGATGAGGATGGTCAGGACAAACCAGAGCTCCCTGAGCCTGGTGATGCTCAGCCAGGATTGGGGTGACACACACAAGCTTTGTCCAAGCTGTCACCACTGCCTGGCCCTAGAGGGGACCCCGCACCCTCCTTTTTATAGCTCTTCCTGGGACACACATCCTCAGAGGAGCCCCAGCAAGGACAGCGGCTGGAGGAGACACCCTGGGAAGATTTCCCTCGAGGGGAACGTGCCTGGGCTGCTTTCTGCCCAACAGACGTGGTTAGAGCTGGGGAGAGCAATTCACCCCTCAAAGCGCTTTGGGCTCAAGGGTTTCCGTGCAGAGTGAGCAGAGCTTTCACCAAAGCTCTGTACAGATGGAAGGATTGCACAGATTCCTTTTCTTCTTCTTCTTTTTTTTTTCTTCTTTTAATTAAATGCAATTGTTGGGGTAAAAAGCACGTGTGGGTGGTTTGGCTTAATTTGAATTTCCTTTGGAGGTGCCAGAAATTATATTTCCAGGAGGGGGTTAGCAGGGCTGGGTGCAGCCTCCCCACCATCCCTGCTCACGAGGGGTCATGGCTCCTTTGCAGCCATCACCGGGACGAGCAGAACATGGCAAAGTGGCAGCGGGGGCTGCCTGGGCACAGGCACCATGGGGGGTCGACGCCCCATGGTGCAGAGCCCTACAGATGAAGCAGACAGACCAACAGCTGTGCTGCCAGCTCATCTTGACCCTAGTTCCCTACCCTGGCTGTTCCACAGAAACATCCGATGAGCAGAAGATGCAGGAAAGCAACTGGCAGCCCAGAGGCTGCCTTTGACCCAGGGTAACCTGCAGAGAGCATCGTCACAAGCTCTCCAGGAGCCGCCTGGCTGAACAACAGCAGCAGACAGAAAACCATCCGAGGGGGACGTCAGAGAAGCAGGGCAGGGAACAGCCACTGCGATTTGGGTGAGTTGTTTATGCGGAACAATCAAGCCAAGCCCTCAAGCTGCAGAGACAGGACCTGACACAGTGGATCATGTTCCCATCCTCAAAGACCTCGAGCCAAAACCCACCGAAAGCCCTGAATTTGTGGGTTTGGGTGGAGGGCAGCGGGTCTGTGTTTTTAAACACTTCTAGAGAGAACGGACATCACGAGAAAAACTGTTTTCCAGTGGAGTCCCCCCTGTATCCCACCTATGCAGCCTCAGGGACCTGGTTTGGATGAAGGATGCAGTGAGCCCAGAGAAGCCTGACCCCACACCAGTCTGGGGCTGGGGTCTGCTCCTGCCCACTGGGCACCAGCCACCCCAACAGCATGAGGCTGCATTGCTCTGGTTATACCAGAGCTGCAGATCCCTCTGCCAAGGTTTCCAGCTCCCCGAGAGCCTTCAGGGCTGCAACGCAAGGCCACATCAGAGCAGGTAGGAGGAAAGGAGCAGAACGCTCCATAATTTGATGCCTGGGATGCTGACATTTTAATTTTAAATTCAACATCTATTTAATTTTTATTCTGCCCATTGCAAACAAAGCAGGCACCCTGCTCACCCTCTCCCTGCGAGCACTCATCTGAAGAAGCCTGTTAGAGCTCTGTCGTATCTTTTTAAACACAGTGACAGCAACCAGGGACCTCCAGAGCAAAACCACCTCTGTGGCCTGAGCTGGAGAGCTGACTGCCTGGGACCACCACAGCCTGCATCTTCCAAGGGATAGGAATGCCCTGCACCATCATCAGGGATGCTCTAGCAGGACACCAAGCACCTTCCCAGTGAAAACAAGCGTGGAAGGAGCTGCTCCTCCCCAGGAGCCTCCCAAGCAGCCCTGTGCTCTGGGCAAAACATCTGTGGAAAAGTCTGGGTCCAGGGTTCAATCACCCTGAGGTGGCCAGTGGCTTTCCCAAGGGCTTTCCTGTTGTCTGTACAGCAAAGGGCAGGCTTCTGGCATCCTACATGCCCTGGAAAATCCTGGCTCAGGGATGTAAGTGAAGTTGGGTGCATGCACAAGGACAAATCCTCCTCCCGATCTGCCCTGAGCAGTCGTCTGTCTTCAGATCCCTCAGCAAGGGATGGACATGCCTCTTTCTTCCTGGGCAATGATTCAGCCCATCTAAGATATAAATTGTCCCTGGAAGATTCCTGTCCCTCTCCATTGACTGGAAGGAGACCAGAGCAGCTACATTATTCATAGGAGCATCTCGATCTGATGCCCAGGGTAGAGATGCAGCTTCCAGAGCACACACTGAGCTCCCAGCAACCTCACTGTGGGCTCAAGGCTTAAAAGATCAGCCAGAGAGACCAAATCCCAGCTCACGTCCCTGCTCCTGGAGCTCTGCCTCCCTCAGCAGCACCTCAGCTGCTAGTGGGGATCTGATCACCCAACAGGCACCCCTGAGATTGCAAGCAGGAGGAGCAGAATGTGGCCCAGGATGCTCATCACCTGCCCATGGATTTAACAGGGCAAAGCCTCCAGCAGCCAGGCTGTGGGTTCCTGAGAGAGCAGCTCCAGCCCAAATTTCCTGGAAGGCTCCAGCTTTCTTCCAAGCATCCCTTTTGCAGGGAGCCTGCTATGGCTGAATGAGCAAACGGGTGAATGAGGCTCCCTGTGAGGAGAGCGGCTCTGCTCCTCCAGATCTGGGTCATCTGGTCAAGGCGAGGTCTGGAAACTGGTTGAATAACTCTGGTGCATCTTCCACCGCAGGGAAAGATAACAGCAATCCCACCCTGCTTCTCAGCTTGCTCTGGAGCAGGTTGAATATGGGGAGAGAAGGGAGACAGCCAGCACTGCTCCAGGCCATAAATTAACCTCAGGGTTTCCTAATGGGACCCTGATTTATCTCCTGCCTCTGTCTGAACTAATTGAGTTCATTCCACTCGGTGATTCATGCCGTGGAAATGGGTTCCAGAGAAAATGGGACCTCAAGCGGCTTCAGCAAATCCCTCGCTTTATTAGCCAGGGAGCCGTAATGCTTTTAAAACAAGGAGATTTTCAAAAGCAGTAGCCACCCCCCAGCCCATGTCACTGCCAGTGGCCACAGCTCAGGTTTCAGCCAGGGCTGCCACGTCCACCCCTTCCCCAGCCAGGGCTGCCAGAAGGACCCAGAGGGCAAAATAAAGGGGTTTGGGGCCCCTAATCCTACTGGGGGTGGGCTGGAGGTGGCTGAGGGCTCAGCCGGTCACCAGCACCCCCAGAGCACTGGCAAATGGGTCCCCCTGCCCCTTCCCATGCCAGGGGATGGGGAGGGAAGTGGGTGAAGGAAAAGCCACACTGATCTTCTCTTACCATCTTCTGAGCAGCCCAAGAGGTGAAATAGAGCTTGGTTTAATACCTTGCATCTTTGGGATGCTTGTCCCCAGCTCTGACCCACATTGCACCCAAAAACCCATCTCCCAAGCTCACCCCCTGCCCTGCACGTTGGGCATCACACCCTCCTCCTCTTCTTCATCCTGCCAGTTTCAAGAACTATTACCCGAAACCTCCCGGCTTTCCCACGTTCAGCTCTGTGCTCTCCAGGACAAATTCATCCCAAATCCCAACCAAGGCAGTCCTGGGGACGGCAGCTCCCCCAGCCCTCGCTCCCACCCCCTCCCCAACACGTGCTTGTTTGTTGTGCTGTTTGCAGGGGGCTGAGCGGACTCAGAGGGCGGCTTTTGGCGACAGGAGTGGCAGATAATGGCTTGTTTGCTTTCAGCGTGTCTCGTGTGTCCCCGGGGAGTCTGAAGGCTCAGCCTCACGGCCCTGGCATCCCGCCCCTGCTCCTCCAAAGCTGCGAGACTGGGGCCATGCAGCTCTTGGAGACCTTAGAACAAACCACCTGTGGTTTATAAAGACATTCAAGCCTCCGGCACCGGCATTTCCCTGTCCCATGGTGCTCACAGGACCTCTGCCAGCCCAGCACGAGACCTCTCCAGGTCAGCAAACCTGAGTGAAGACCTCAAGGGTTTGGAAGGATGCGCATCCACATGCAGCACAGGCTGCAGCCCCACTTAAAGCATCCCTGGATCTGTTACCTTGGCCTCATCATATCCTCCAAGCAAGCCCTGGAGATGCTTACCCAGAAAGAGTCATTGCTTCTCCCAGGTGGATGTTCTGGAGCCTGCTTGCCCAGCCTGCTGCTGCAAATGCCAGCTGCATTTCCTTATTGCTGTCTGTTATGGACCTCATTAAAACCCTTCTAGAAGCCAGAATAAAATTACCTTTACCAATTTCCTCCTTGTCCTCGGTGTTGTTTATGTAGTTGGAGAATTCCAGCAGGTCTGAAGGGCCCATTTCCCCACAGAGATGGCACTGCTTGTCCCAATCAGATTACCCTTAGCCAACTGATCATCATTTATCTGACCTTTACACAGCTCTCACCTGACTGCTGGAGCACAAACCGGTTGCAGCGAACGGTTCCAATCCCTCCCCTCCTTGGCTCTGCTTTACACGGGCAGCCGACTCCCCACCAAAGAGCCACTAAAGCTGCCCTAACCCACCGGGAAACAGTTAATTACAACCCCCCAAGGGCTGTAATTGAGTTGATTGAAGTGGAAGGGGAGGAGCCAGCCTGAGTACCGGCAGGGCAAGGCGTTGGAGGGGGAGCTGGAGGTACCACGCGCAGGTGGGGCGGGTATGGATGCTGTGTGTGCCACGGCGCGGGGTCAGCGGGAGTCAGTGCATGAAACACAGCGGCTCCCACCCAAAAGGGGAGAGCGGGGCAGCTTCTGGCCCTGCTTGCAGCCCGCTCCTGGAGATGCTTGGGGCTTTGCTGGGAGGGACAGTGGCTGGTTGATTTGCATAGAGAGTGAAGGCAGCAATTAGTTTACCTCATCATCTCAGCAGACTGGGAAATTATCTCCCTTCTGATTCAATCACAGTTGCTGGGAAGAGGCTCCAGGGATGTGGGGTGGGGGGAGGCAGCCACCGTGCTGAGCACTGGCTCTGGAGCCACGCTGGGCTCAGCCTAATGGCGATGAAAGCCACAGTCCCAGTCAGCCCAGTCTCACACCAGTGCAGTGCACTCACCTGCTGCAGCTCAGCCTCTAGCACGTGCCCTCCTTACCTCTGGGCTCATTTCTGGCATGTCCTGTAGGGGTGAAATACAGGCAGCCTCAAGCACCTGCTTTATAAAACCATTTGATTTGGAAAAGACCTTTAAGATCATTGAGTCCAACCATAACTTTGGTCCTGGAAGAAGTTGGACCCAGCCCCAGTTTGGCATTTCCCCAGGGCTGAGAGCTCCTGCTTCACCCTCCTGCCGAGGGGGGATTCCCCAGGGAAGACCAGATATGTTCACCTGCATCTTTTACCCCCAGCCCACTCCCTCCCTCAGCATGGAGCAATAATTCTCCTTGAAGATTTATCCCCCACGGGAATATTAATGAGCCTGGAAGGCACAGAGAAGCCCCTCTCCCCATTACACTCCTGGGAGCTTCACCTTGATGAGCACTTTGCTGCCAGGCGCTGATTGGAGCCACTCTCTTGCAGGGAGATGGATGGAAATGCATTTCTCCCAACCGCATTGCTGCTGGTTAATGCATCCAGCTGAGCTCCGGGAAGGACCCACCACAGCTCTGAGGCTCCAACCTTCACTACTTTCAAAAGGGTACAGTGAGGAGTCTGTGGGTTTTCTGGAACAACATTCCAATAACACTCAAAAAAGTTTTGCTTTCCTACCAGGTGTTATGCCTTTGCCCTCCCACAGCATCATCTCCTGTCTCCCATCTGCCTTAAAAGTCCCGAATTCAACACGGCTGGGCTCAAACCCAGCAGGGATTCCCGTCTCTGGGCTTGCTGACCATTGCTGGAGTCATTAGCTCAGGGTGTGAAGGTCCCCAGCATCCTCTCAAATGTGAGATTTTGGAGAAATGGAAAAGCTGGAAAAAAAAAAAAAAAAAGAAGCGAGGTCTCTTTCCAGTGCCACAAAGACTTAAACTCCAAGTTGTCCCCAAACCAGTCTCCTGGGGATGGCAGAGGAGGGGTGGGAGGAAGAGTGTGGGCTTTGCCCATCCCGCATCTCCCAGAGCAGCACGAGGCTGTAGTGAGGAGTCACAGCTCTGCTGTCACCCAGGCTGGCTCCCCCACAGCTCTCCAGGCAGAAACCTCCTGATTTCCCACCTCTCCTCGCAGCACTGCGATGGCACCTGATCTTCAGCCCCTCTCCAGCCTCCACAGGGGGTTTTCTGCCCCGCTTTTGTGCACAGATATGCAGAGGAGGAGATGAAAAGGAGAAGATGCTGCAGCCGGGGTGCTGGAAGCAGTTGCCATAGGGACAGTATCTCTGAGTGGCAGCTTGGGCTTCATTTGCAATCCTGGCCTCCTCTCCTTCCCTTTTCTCCCTGTCGGCATCTCTGCGAGGAGCCTGATTTGGAACCTCTGCCAGGGTCAAATCCCATCTTGCACTGGGGGGAGCATTGGGTGGGCGTGGGTTGAAAGTGCTGGATACTGGAGAGCATCAGGATGGATGGACAGGAGGCTGGGGTCTGCCAGGGTGAGCATGGACTGGAGCAGGGAAATGTAGCCAGACAGCTCCCAAAAGGCCGTATCCCTTGAGGAAAGTGAAGGTCTGGGCTGTGGAGACCCAGCGGTCAGAGCTGCACTGACCTCTCCTCACCCCATGGGGTAGAAGAACATCCCCTGACCCAGCCCAGGCAGGGAAAGCCCAAAGTCACCCCAGATCCTTGGGGGGACATGCAGGCAGCACCTTTTGCCCTCGCTGAAGGCGACAGGAAAGGGCCATCCCTCAGCGAGACAGGGCTGGGGGATCCACATGGCAATCTGAGGAATGGGGCCATCGGGGGTCGCTCAAGACTCCCCCATTACTTGACATCATTGTCACCATCATTATCCTCAGAAAATGAAAGTGACTCCCTGGTTCTCATTTCCCCACTAAGCGCTCCAAAATATTTTGCATTTTAATCCAAATCAGAGAGAGACAGGAGCCCCCTGATGTCACAATGCCCTGCTCTCCCATTCCTGTGGGCTGTGTGATTTGGGCATGTAAAAGGAGAAAATGGGATTATATTTGTACTCCCTCTGCTCAGGTTTGCCCCAAGTCCATGAGAGCAGGGCACTGAGCAGTGCCAAAGGGCTGTAGGTGTGGAATGGACGGTCACAGGGAGGAGCCGTCCGAGTTCATTAGGAAGCTCTGTCCTGGTCGAGTTTATCACCTGTCTGAGGAAATCTCAGAGCAAAGGCTTCACTTGGCCCCAAGACAAAGGATTCATCATTTTCCTTTTTTGAGCATGAAGGGTGCTGGGCTGGATGCTGTTGAGGGGCACGGAGGTCTCCAGGGGGAGGGGATGGAGGAAGATGTGGGAAGGGCATTTCATTCCCCTCCCACCCCACTCAGCGGCCAACAAAGATTTCACCAGTGGCTTCAATGAGAACAAAACCAAACTGGGGACTCGGGAAACCCCAGGAGAGAAGGGAAATAAATGGGGCTGGAGCATTGCAGCTGTTCCTCACATCCTGGGCAGATTACAACCATCAGGCTGGCTCACCCCTCGCCCTGGTGCTGCCGAGCTGCTCTTCCCTGGACCAGCCTCGTAGCAGCCCCATCATGCTCCAGGAAGGAGCTCAGATCCCCCTCCTTACCCCCTGCCCCTTTCTTCCTGCCCCGAACCAGTCACCCTCTGCTTTGCTCCCTGCCAGAAATGCCTGGAAAGGGGGAAATGAAGGTGATTTAAGGACTCACAACCTTTAGGGCCAGTGCCCCAGGGAGGCAGGATGAGTGATGGGGGGTCCCAACGATGGATCTTGCTGTCGGAAGAGGGCTGGGATGGGGCCACGCTGTGGGAAGCAGCCAGTGCAAACATGCAGGTGGCTGCAGTGGGATGGTGGCCAACGTGTGTGGGAATGCAGTCGGTTTTGGGGAGCAAGGAGGAGAATCTCATCCCCCAACAGGAGCCTTGGCTGTTTCCTGCTTTGCTGTCTGGATGCCCTCTGGGTTTTCTGTGAGGCGAGCAGATGCCCTGGGGATGATCACTCAGCTCTGGCAAAGCTGAGTGGCCTCCCAGGACTGTGTGAGGCAGCTGGGATGGCTGGATGTCCCCATCCTCATGGCACCCTGCCCACGTGCCCGTACAGAGCCTGGAAACAGCCCAGAAAAAACCCTCATCTGCAACCTTATTTTTTCCAGTTTCACCAATTAATAGACAGAGCCCCACTATCTCCGAGCACTTGGCAAACAAACAGCTTGTTTCCAGAGATGAGAGAGAGAGGCAGGGTTCAGCTTCCCTGCTTTACACACAGGGAAACTGAGGCACAACAGAGTTAGCAGGTGATATTTCAAGCACAACCCCTAATACCCCTGCTTGGTGTGGGACAGATGCTGGGAGAAAGGAAGAGGGAGGCAAAAAAAGTCCACTGGGATCTTGTGTGGGCTACGCACACGCCAAAAACCAGTTGGAAAAGCATCCCACAATTGGACTAAATGGTTGTTGTAAGTCCCTTCCACCTGAAATTTCTACTCTATTCCATTCCTACTCCTATTCTGTTCCTATCCTACAACTGGCTAACTACTGAAGCAATTAAAATAAGTGCCCACTCCAAAAAACACAAATTAAACCACAAAAATCCCCAGCTATGAGTCAAAGAAAACAATAACCCCTCCACCAAGTCCTGCTTCAGCCCCCACTGCCTGCCTTGCTCCGTCCTTATCGATGCCACGACAGATTTGACATTCATTTCCTCCTAACAGCAGAATTCTTGATCCATCAGCAACAAAACTGAATCAATCAGTTCCCAAAAGCTGGGCTGGTGAGAAGAAAGCCAGCCCTGCCCCTGGCATGTGGAACCAATCAATACCTTAAGCAGAAAAATATTGATAATGTTGCTGCCGTGGACATATTTATGTCCTGTATTACATGTACCACGAAGAGCGATTTTCTCCCCCCTGCCTGGCCCTGCCAGTGTTATTTTAAATTGTACAAAATCTTGCTTCTTGCTCAGGGAGGGAAACCACGAGCTATTTTTACCGTCTCAGGATTTTGCCGTGGCTGTGTCCTGAGGAGGGATCGAGTTTCCTGGACATTGTGGTCTCCGCTCGCCGGAGATTCCTTCGGTCGGTCCTTATAAGGAACCAGAGATTCATCTCAGCCGCTACCATGAATCCCCCCTGCTGCAGTCAGGGTGATGGATCACGCTGGAAAGACAGTTAAAGAGAGAAAAAAGGAAAGGGAGGGAGGCTGGGAGCCATCAGGCTGGGGATTAGCAAGTGAAAAAGGGAAAGGGGGGGTGGGGGGTTGAGAGAGGCATTAGGAGAAATTACGGGCATGGAAACAAAGAAGTGTAATTGAAACCAGACTGGGACATTTTGATAGTAACAGAAATCAGGGGTTTGGTGAGTTTGTGAAATGCTGGATCCCTCCTACCCCAGAGCTGTGCTTGTAAGGTGCTTTAGGTCTTCCCCAAGGTGGGTGCCCAGCAGCTATTTCAGGCCACATCCCCACCTCGAGGGGGGGCCAAAATCCAAGTGAACCTCTGCTCAGGAGCCCCCAAACAGCAAGAGGGTGGTCCATGGCCCCAGTCCATGCAATACCTGGCCACATGCCCTACACATCCCCAAGCTCTTCACCCTGCCATGGATTCATCCTTCCCTGATCCACACGCACAAGCATCACTGACATCAGGGGGCTGCGGCTGTCCCAGTACGTACAAAGGTTCGGGGCTGCAGTTTGATCCTTGTCCAGCACTGGAATGCTGCCATCTCCCACCCTGAGCCAGGAGAGCAGCATCTGAACCACCTGGTGTGGATGGCATGGTCCAGCCCCATCCCCCTGGGAATGACTCCCTGCAGAACACAGACGTGGATTTTTCAGAACATTCCCCCATTTTTCACAGGCAGCACCCAAGGCACAGCACAGACACGATGAGCAGGCGCAAGGCTAGAGTGAGGGACAAGGGGGAGGTGTTAATGTTGGTCCCACCCCAACCATCTAAATCAAGAGAGCAGTTTTTCCCTGAATGGTAAAACTCTGCCGTGGGTGTAGGAGCCCAGAGCCACCCGGCCTTTCCTATGCTTCAGCCCAGGGAGATGCTCAGCAGTTTTTAAATTGCTGTTTGGGCTGGAGTTGATCTTCCCATCCCACGGTCACAGAGAACAGATGGGTGGGTTTGGAGCTGGCAGAGGTGCCGAACAGAGGCCGGGAGCGAAGAGCACACCCATGCGCCTCTGCACGAGCGCCGACCTTGGCCTCCAGCCCTGAAAGCTTTTAAGTGCCTAAATCCCATCGATCGCAAGGAGAACCAGAGGCCCAAGGACCATGGGAGCCCCCAGCTTCCTGCTCTCGAGACGTGGGTTTGGCTCTTGACAAGTGGCCCAAAGTACCAATTTCTCAGCAAAGCTGGCCTAGAGAGTTAAAAAAACCCACAAACTATTTTTTCACCTTTTTTTTTTTTTCATTTTTTCCATTGAGAAAAAAAAAAAGTTTTTTCTAAAAGGTGTCGTATTGCCACAAATTCCCCCTCACCTCACAGACACTGTCTGTTGAGGAGAGCTCTGATGGCTCCCAGCAAAGTGAAGCCCCTCAGTGAAGTCATCAGCAATAACCCCAGTGCCTGATTTCCACCCCAAATTTCCTCCCTTCCTTCCTTAAAAAGGACTTTTCCCAGCATGACATGTGCACAGAGTCCCCCTCGCTTTCCTCTGGAGCAGCTGGGCTCTGCCCCACACCAGGACCCATCTCCGGCTCTGAAACTGGTCCCAGCCCACAGTCGCAGGAGCCTTTTCACTGTGCCCAGGCTTTTCCATGCAGCCCTTTACTTACACTCTCAGCCTTGGCTGTGACCAGACAGGAGGATATTTTCCTAATGAGTATTATTTATTCGTCTTTGTTTATAATTTACCATCACGGTGTTACCCTCTTTGTCGGGAAAGTAATTACCTGTGCTTTTTAGTAAAATCAATAAAAAGTTTGAAGTTGGGCACTCGCAGAGAGTGTTTAACTTGTGCCAGTCCTGGGGGTTCTGATGAGTTCTCGCAGGTGGTAGGAGAAGAGAAAAGCATCACCTGGGTTTGCTTGGACACCTCTGGCCTTTGGAAGTGGTTGGGGGAAGACCTGGATGAGCCTGAAGAAAGGTAACGAAGGGGACAGATGTTTGCTCCAAGGACGCTGTGTGCTCTGTCCTTCAGAGACTTCATGCTGTATTTTACCAAGCTGTAATTAGGCTTTTCCTAATTAAAACTTCTTTTTTCAGGGTGAGGAGGCACGCTGGACACAGCTGCCTCTCTCCCAGGCAGTGCTGCTGCTCAGGTGCTGGCAGCCCTACACTGCTTCTCCAGTGGGGAAGTCTCCCCAAGCCAAAGCCTGAAGGGAGATTGCGAGTCAACAAAAAAACCTCAAAGTCCTTTCTCTTAGACTCATAGAATTTGTTTTGGTTGGAAGAGATCTTTGTGATCATCAAGTCCAGCCACTAACCCATCACTGCCAGGGCACCACTGACCCCTGGCCCTCAGCACCACAGCTCCATGGGGGGCTTGGAAACCCCTCCAGGGGTCA
>JANIJG010017089.1:0-21325 GCA_024611175.1 Megaceryle torquata
TTTCCTGATCAGGTTGCCCACTTTACCCACTGTGATTTTATTCTATTCTTACAGAGCTACTTCAGTCTGTCAGGAGACTCCCACAGTCAGAGGTATCATATGGAAGATGTCTACTGGTCAGTGAGCCTGAATACAGAAGGAGAATAAAGGAACGGAAGCAAATCAACCATGACAGCGGGCACCCACTTGGCAAGGTTTTAATCAAAATTGTGGCTTCCAGTCACTAATATTCAGATTTCTCCTGAATAAGTTAATTTTTCAATTATCATTTTTAAAAGGAAAAACCCACAATAATTTGTTTCCATGCAGAGCAGATATTTAAAAGTGTAGGAAAGTGACAAAAAAATTCCTTTTTTCAGTTTCAGCAGAATAAAATTTAATCAGCTATTTTAATGACAACCAGAAATAATAAAGAATAATATTGTATTATGCAAAATCCCTGATGTTTATCTGACAGGTGTCTGAATATTTTTGATGGACATATTTTCATTACACAAAGACTTATAAAAAAATCATATTTTCAGCTTTGAACATTATTAGTTAACCACTTGCTTTGAAACTACTGTTTCTTTTCCTAGCATTTTTGCTAACCACCATGTAGCCAAGAGAAGGATGTACAAAAATAGTTATTTAAAAGAAACTTTCATTAACATTTCAAGCATAGTTTAGTTTAAGAATGGAGTATACTTCTTTTTCTTTACGCAAATTCACAGAGGTATTTCAAATCAAGGTATCATTGTGAGCAAACTCTTTTAATTGCCAAGTCCCTATATTATTACATAAAATCATAATTTTAAAAAGGTAAAAATTATATATTATCTATAAGTATATAACACATATAGTATATATGTATGTTCCATAATATATTTTAAAAGATTATTAAAGATATAGAAATATATAATGACTATAATAGCTTAAGATTTAGGTATTAATTATACAATACTTTCATACGTTATATTTATTAAATATTATTCATGTGACACATTAACAGGCCATTAATGAAATATAGCTTCATAAATTTCTTTGATGTTACTGTCAGATGGGTAACTTGCAACCTTATTCATACTGGAAATATATTACACTTGCGTTCCCATATGAAGAAAGTTATTAATGATTGGATTGATTTAAGTTTCCATAACAACATACTCCTGTGCAGGATCAGGTGAAAATTTACAATGGTGAGTTGTTTTAAGAAATAGGAACAAGGTACCAATAGGAACAAGGTACCAATAGGAACTGGCTTGAAGCTGTGTAGGAATTAATAGGCAGGGTGCAACCCTTCTGCTTCATGTGGCTGTGCACAAGCAGCTCCACTTACAGGGCACACTCTGGGCATCTGTTCCCTTTTCCATCTGGGACAACCCTGAGACAAGGACCCAGCATTGACTTGCTTTGGGACATTCTGTTACAAAAGATGTTTAACTGGAAATTTGTGATATTATAGTTTAAAAATAGAAGTGAAGCTCTCCTGGAGAGACAAACTGGCAGGATAAGGGAAGCTACCTACATCTCTGGCACCATTTCACATGAGGTCCTTTTCATGTCAACTTTAATTCTGTGACTTTTCAGCATTTTGATTCTGGTAAGATAGGAAGGATACTAAACTGAAGAAAACTGCAAATATCACAGAATCACAGAATGGTAAGGGTTGGAGAGGACCTTGAAAGATCATCTAGCCCAACACCCCTGCCAGAGCAGGACCACCTAGAGCAGGTCACACAGGAACACATCCAGGTGGGTTTTAAATGTCTCCGGAGAAGGAGACTCCACAACCCCTCTGGGCAGCCTGTTCCACTGCTCTGTCACCCTCACTGGCCAGCCCCTCCTTCCAGGATCTATAGACTCTCCTCTTCCACTTGAGTTTGCCTGTCAGTTCCCTGCTTATCCATGTGGGTCTCCTGCCCCCCTTTCTTGTTTTCCTACCCACTGGGATGCTCTGATCCTGAGCTTTGAAAAAGTGATGCTTAAAAATAGTCCAACTGTCTTGGGCCCCTTTACCATCTACTACCTTGTCCCATGGCATTCCCCCTAGAAATTTCTTGAAAAGGTCAAAGTTGGCCCTGCTGAAATCCAGGGTTGTGATCCTGCTTGGTATCCTGTTCTTACCGCACAATAACCTGAACTCTACTATCTCATGATTACTGCAGCCAAGGCAGCCCCCAACCTTCACTGCTTCAAACAGACTGCTTGTTATCAAGTATAACATCCAGTACCGCTCCTCTTCTAGTTGGCTTATCCACCATTTGCATCAAGAGGTTATTATCGATGCACTGGAGGAACCTCCTGGACTGTGAATGGCTAGCTGTGTACGTCTCCCAGCAAATGTAGATAAAATCCCCCATGAGAACCAGGGCCTGTGATTGCGAGGTTGCTATCATCTACCTGTAGAAGGCCTCATCAGCTTCTTCATCCTGATCAGGTGGCCTGTGATAGACACCTACAACAGTATCACCCATGCTACCTTGCCCCTTAATTCTCACCCACACTCTCAAGGCACCCCTCAACCTCCCCCTGACAAAACTCAATACATTCCAGTTTCTCTCTCATGTAAAGAGCAACTCCACCACCTCGACTTGTTGGCCTGTCTTTCCTAAAAAGGACATAGCCATCCATGACCCCATTCCAGTCATGTGAGCTGTCCCACCATGTCTTAGTAATTGCCACCAGGTCATAACCCCTTGCCCACACACAGATTTCCAACTCCTGCTGTTTATTCATCTGAATTTCTTTCAGGTCCTTTTATGTCCCTTGTTATGAGGTTGGCTTATTAGATTTGTTCCATGTTTAGTCTTTTCTTTCTTAAATACTCCCTCTTCTCAAACATCTTTCTCCCATAGTATATTAGTTAGCAGTTTATTGTGGTGGATGTAGGTATTGAAGAAATTAATAGAGAAGGGACTAATGAAGCTGAAACTATTAATTGTTCAGATAATTGCTTTTGTGAGAGCAGATTTTATGGTCCAGATCTTATGGTCCTAATTTGCAATTAGCAATAGACTTCTTTTATGACCAGAAATCCACTTAGGTCACCTTCCTGTTTTTATGATGCTTATCCTCTCATTTTTTTTCTCTCTCATCTTTGATACAGAATATGTACTTTGATGTATATATTTTAGGGGTAGAGTTGTCAGGGGCCATCACAGAGACAGTGACATTTGAAATGGGAAATGAGAGGTCGTCACAGCAGTGAGGCTAAGCTTAAACTTTCTACAAAAAATTTAATTTCTTACCCATGAATAAGCTAAAATTGAAGTTATTATTCACCTAATGACCGTTTATGTAATAAAAATGGTCTTATTCAAACACTCTTCTTGTGAGTTTTGAACAGTTTTTTATATATTATTTGCTCTGACAGTTCAAGCCCATGGGATTCTTACTTACCTGATATGGACCTTAAATAGACATTTACCCATTATGACAGTTCATTGGTCTGGAAGAGAGAGCAGGTTAAGGTACCCTTTTTACGGAAGCACATCACTACAGGAAAACTTCTTGGTACCAATCTGGTTTTGCAGATTATTAAAAGCAGTGGTTTGAAAAATTGGAGGGTGAAGGAAAAGTTTTTATGAATCGTGAATCTTTTCTGTTTCTCTGGGTAGGACTCATTCCACCTACGTCTAATTATCCAAGTCAGGTGTCCAGCCTCCTTATAGTATCTGTGGAGAGAAAAATTAGACAATTCAACTCATCTTTTTCAAAACTGTTTTAGGAGTGTATCAGTAATTTTTTAAGATGTGCCTAAACAAATCTGCAAATAATGGGACAATCAAAAAGAATAGCTTATACTACATGCTTACTTTTCCAGCTAGACACAGACCAGTCCATACCATGTTTTTCACCTCTGTTTTGGACATCCCTGCATTTAGTAAAGAGCACCAAACTGAATTAAAAGCCAATATATCACATCAATGAGTGCAAAACTGTTATGTTGGGAAGGTACTGACCTTCAAAAACAAAATGTACCTCATCTGTGAAAAAAAAAAAAGTTGTTTACCTTAATTTGAAAAATGCTATTGTTTCTACATTTTCTGGTGCTCTTTCCCAATGCAAGAATAGTGCTGAAACTCAGTGAAGGCCTGATTTCACAGTTTTAAATACAATACATCTTGCCTAGTTGTAAAATTATCATTTATTTGTTAATTAGGCTATGTGCTAGTATACTGGATGAAGATAATGTTCCCGTAGTCAAATTAAAACATATCAGTATGTGTCTTTTTTGTATCAGCTTTTTGCACTTTTATAGTAAATATTATTCATAGGATTAATTAATTTTTTTGTCCTTAATTAAGAAACAGTGATAAACACTGAGCAGTGAATGACAGGAGAAAGTACTGGTTTATGCTAATTGATTTTTAAAGTAGCCCGTGAGCTAGAAACAGTTCAGAAATACTGAAAATAAAGAATCACAGAAATTATGCTCATGGAGATTTTAATTTAAAAATATGAATTGTGGAATTTTTCCTCATTGAAGTACTGCAATTGCTGTAAAACTGAGGCAATAAACATAATCTAATGGGTGATCTTGTATAACTTTATGGTCTTTTCATAACAAAAATATAACATGAATTTTCATGTATAAGAAGACTGATGTGATTATTCTAAAGCAAATTGAATAAGCTAGATATGTTCAATATAGCTGAAGCACAAAAGCTCCAGAGAACTGGAAAATGGTTAATGTGAAGCCAACAGATCTTTCAAGGGAGACTCCAGGAACCATCAAGGAATACTGCAAAATCTAGTAGAACCTCTAACAAAGAATACAATTAATGGATGCATGGATAAGTAGTGGGTGTGTGCCAACATAGCCTTTGGAAAAGAATTCATACCTTATATACCTACTGGGTACTCTGAAGAATCAATAAATATGTGATTTATTAATATATAATATATTTCATTATATATTTATTAATATAATATATTTATTTGGACTTCCAAATAAAAAGCCAAAGGCGTTTAATAAAAATGAGTCCACAAACTTTGCTGATGATACTAAGTAATTTATGGTAAATTACTGGAAGATATTACAACACTGAAAGCAATAAAATGACAGATGACATTCAACATAGGTAAATTTAAAGTGATGTGAAAGCAGTTATACAGTCCAAACTTTAAAAAAATTACTGGTTCTGAGCAAACTGTTATAATTAAGGAGCAAGACCTGTGCTTACAGTACATAATTCTGTGAAAATATTAGCTTAATATTAGGCAGCATTAACAAAGTAAACTGGATATGCAGAATCACAGAAAAAAAAAAAATTAAGAATATTATTATTCCACTCTGCAGGTCCACAGTGTGTCCACATCTTCTGTAAGTTATGATATTCTAAGACCTCTCCAGCTTTTATCAAAAACAAACAAACAACAACAACAACAAAAGATAAATAGAGAGTTTCAGAAGAGCAAAAAGAGTTACCAGGTTCTCAAAGTCTGGAACAGGTTTTGTACGCATATGTAGGGTAGACATTTTCAACCTGCAACAGTCCAGAATTATATTAATGAGACCTATAAACCATAGTAAACCATAGGTGTCCTAAAGAAGATGGATGGGGATCAGCTGACTTTTCCAGTACCAAACCAAACTACCTAAAGGAAATGAACCTAACAGAAACTAACAAGTGGCAAATTGAAAAGAATTTTTTTAAAAATAGCTTTCATACAGGATGAAGAACCTGCCCAGGCTACTGTTTACAAGAACAGCTGTGATTCTGGAAGTCACTGAGTCATAAACTGCTGGAGGCAAGGAGAGTGTTTTTGGGAAGTATTAGTATTTACTGCCTGACACCACCTCCCAGATATTCTCTGTTGGTCACTGTCAGAGATAGAACAGTGGAATAACTGTATTTCAGTTCTGACACAATATGCCTATTTTTATATGGTTATCATCAGATCCAACCTCCTGCATGCTGTGGTTAAGTGTAGAGCACAAAGAGGTCATTTTTACTTTGGAGGCAATGCATTAGAGTGATTTAAAAATAGATGAAGTATCCAAGGAGCTTACTTGAAAAGATTTTAGAATACACTGAGAAGCTTCAAATTTATCAACGTGTATGGTTGTTTTGATGGTGTTAAATCATTATGCTCTCTTTGCAGTATTTTCTTCCCATTCAGAGAATAATTAAAATCTGTTACTTAACAAAGCAGAAGTACTGAAAATAATGAGCTCCATATAAATGAAATAGGTTTCTCCAATGTTCTCTGAAGTGAATAAGGTTTGGTGCATTATTACTACATGCCAGCTGCGCTTCTGCAGTTGCTGGTAAGGACTCAGTTCAGTCTACTGAAAGTAAGTACTTAGCACTATTTGAAATGTCTCATGGTATAGAGATATCCTCAAGGGCTTGGCAGATATAACACAAAAGTTAAGCCACACCCTTCTGGAGTAGAAGCTTGAAATCAAAGACTGTGGCACAGCAAATGGCATTACACATCAATGTTTAACTACAAAGCAACTGTCTGTGTACCTGCACTTTAGTCATCCTTTGTGAGATGATGTGACTTAGTCCAAAACATCAGCAAACATTCCTTTTTACTTCATGAATTAAGAACATGTAAATGGACAATCATGTATGCTCTGTTTTTTCCACTTCTTTTAAGCTGCCACATTTATCACATGTCCAAATAAAATAATCGAAAAATTAAGTCCAAGATTATTGTCCATTGCCAAACAACTTTCCCACTCTTTCTTTCTGATTATTTTTCTAAGTACCACCTGATTCTATTTCTGTAATGTGATAGAATGTGCACAATCCATTTGTTAGGCAAAAGGGTTATCCTTCTTTATCAGTTCTTTAATGAAGCATACAGGCACAATTGTTATTTTTATTTATTAATAGACATATATGTCAGTAGAATAAGAGCTTCAAAGAATCAAACAGTAATAAGAACCTGTCTTTAATTAAGCATTTCACCAAATGGGATAGTAGGGAGAAGAATCTTAGGGAACCAATCACATTTTATTGTCTTTTTTTATTTATTTTCTTTTCCTCACTACCTCTGCCACTAAAGTATTGTTGGGTTACATACTAAGATGTTAACAACTTATAACTATTATAGGCCCAGTCATGGAGGTGACACATTTTCCCAGACAAGGATGAACCTTCTGAAAAAAAGTGTTACTTAAGAGTAACCAGTTGCTGGGCATCTTACCATTCTGCCTCATGTACACCACATGGTTTAATTGGTCCAGTGCAGATATGATGGAAATCTGTTATAACTACATTGCCAATCCATGGGAATTCCACTTGTTTTTTCCCACTACTGTGCCTGGCCACTGAACAGGGTGGCAGCCATTCCAGAAGGCACACGAGTTTTGCTGCCAATACAGCATCTGCATGTCCTGAGGATCAGAATCTTCTCAACGAGAAATAACATGACATATAGAACCAGTGTTTCCAATGACATCTGCAACCATAGTGACCTTTTTTCTAACCCCATACTCATACTGCATCCACCTGAGATGACTCACCTAAGGACTAATGAGAGTGAGTACTAATGGGAAAATTCCTTCTTGGTTCTTACACGTTAATTCACTTCCCTCTGTGAAAGATGGATATCAAAATTCACAAACCATTTCCCATTGCTGTCAAGGAATGTGCAAGGACAAAATAATAGTATAGATAGTGGGACAATTAAATGTGACTTGAAGAGCATACTTTGGAGTAGGTTGAAGTTAGATAAAATACCGTATTATCCTCCAATAACTTCTATATGCCTTAGAGTACAGTGACAGTAATGCATTCACTGTCCTATTTTCTTAATCCTCTTGCTTGTGGAGCTGTGGCGTGGGTGGAAATCAAGATTAAAAGATAGGAGTCTAGATAACTGTGCATAGCTAAGCCCTGAAAATATTAATTTTTGTCTTTGAACTGTGCTAGTCATGGTGGTGAGTAAATTAATGTAGGATTAGAAACATTTTTTAATACAAGAAGTTATACAGGGCCAAACTGAAGAGCTCTATTCCCTGTTAATTAAACCATACAGTTCATATTGTTCAAAAATACTGATTTAAGGAGCAGAATGGCAAATTGGAAAATATTTTGGTCTACTTATGTTTAATTTTAATTAACTGGAGACAGACTAATTTGACAAATATTTCACAACACAGAACTTGTGAAGGGAGAGTTGAAGGTTATGCTTCATCTGTAGGCTATATTTTAAGTACAACTGCATTAAAAAAAATCTTAAATAGATACTCCATATAAGACATAAGACATTTAAAACACTTTAGGCTTTTTATCAAACAAATGTTTTTGCTTGGCACAAATTTATTGGCTAAATATTTCTGAATATTTCTGATTTCATACTTCAACAAACATAACTGATCATTTAATTTTGTTTCACTCTGAATTCTAGAAATGGCACCTATGAAGTGGGATACATCTCACCTAACATCACCATTCTAGGTTGGATCATCCCATGGTAAGCTGGTTATATAACATAGAATATAGAGGAAGTCTAAGTGAGTAACCTAAGATTTAGGCATTTGATTGTCTTCAGCAATAAACTGATAAAAAAACTAAATAAAAATTCAGGTGAATCCCACTTTTTAGGTTACTGATCCCAATCTTGTTCAGGAAAATAACTTTCTACATTATGTTTGCTAGCTGAAGAACCAAAGTAGGAGTGATTCAATTCATGTTAGATTTTTCTGCAGAATTCAGTGGGTTTGGAATTGACACTGTACATGTTTCTGTTCTGCAAATCTAAGCTCCTGTTTCTATATCATACTGGGATATCAGTCTCTCCCAAGTAATAAATATACCTTATGAATAATAGAAAACATAAAATTGGAGGTGAGGCATCAGACAACATAAAGAGTTCAGTATGATGCCTTGGTATCTTCAACATCTAGGTGAGAAATATGAAGATTTTCTTCTAATTTCTATCTTACATTTAATATTAACAGCTTTTCCTTCCATATGTTGACTCTATTATGTATAGCTTTTGTTCTCCTTTTCTTCAACAATGGGACTTAAAATCATGAATTACTCCCCATTCTAAGACTTTACTTACCTATAATTAAAAAAAAAAAAATCTTTGGAAATATGTTGGCCTACTTGGTTCTTGAAGGATCAATTTCTCTTGTTTGGGTTGCAGCCCCATGACTGAGAACTGATTATAGGAAAAAAATTTTCTCATGATATGCCTGAGACAGAGACAGTAGAAGAAAGGCAGTGGTCGATCTCACCTATGAGAAAGAGCAGATTGTGGGCTTCATGAAATATCCAACTAGTAGTTGAATGTGGTGAAGAGAAGAACAGGAATATGAAGTGCTAAGTTACCTGAGATTGTTGCTGCTAAAATAGGACTTGTTTGTGGTCTTTGGAAAATTTTCCAGACTGACATTTCTGCTTTCCAATGGCACAACCAAATCAAGTGAACATTTTCAGGTTTGAGTAGTGGGAAGGAATCATATTTTTGTACTCTGGGAACCCACCACATCTTGAGTACTGCAGGGTGAACTGCTTGCCCTTTTAATGCCATAAGCTGTTCCCTAAGCAGGGGCATCCCTGAACTTTTCTGTAGGGAATTTAACTTTTTAAATACAATTCTTTGAGCAGTGATGTGGGAGAGATCTTGGGGAAAAAATGGCACAGTCTTCATCTGCAGTTTACTTTCCACAGAATTTTCCAGATAATTTTGCTCTTTAAGGAATCACTTTTAGTTAAGCACACCAGTACACAACAATATTTTCACAATGAGCACTAAATGTAACTCTTTTTTAATACCTAAGGCCAGCAGCACAGGCAATAATACAAAACTGTGCAATATATTAACATTGTGATGTCAACTCTTCTTGGAGAACAACAGATGGAAAGTCTGAGGTAATACTAAAGACTTGATCATGGCCTGATAGCTATTACAGGAGGTGAAGTTTTCAAAACTTTCTCACAGTCTTTTGAAGTAGAATCTCTTAATCAAGTCAGTCAGTGCAAACAGGGAGCTGGAAAAGCCATGTTTCTTGACAATAGACCAGAACTGGGAAAGTGAAAATAGAGTGGGAGGTTCAGAAGATGAGAAGAGCTGCAGGGGAACCGTTATAGGAAAAAGAGGTTTGGCAGCTTAGTCTTATCTCAGTACAAGCTGTAACTATTTTTCTGCTATTAGGAACAGCAGAGTTGTGTTATAGAGCAGTATCAGAGATATATGAGGAATTGGCATTTTCTTCAGTTTCTGAATCTCAGTTTCCCAAAGGTTTTCAGATAACCTTCTAAAGCTCCCAGGATGTCCCTCACAAAATATCCCTGTCTTATTTTTCATATCTTACATCAGTGGAAGTCTCTTGTAGTGAAAGCCTTTACAGTTGGTGACAGCTGACAGGTGGGCAGTATAGAGTTTGTCTATACTTGCATTTTTATTTTACTTTTTTTTTAAGAAGCCTATTCTTTACGAAATTATTCTAGATCATCTTTTCTAAATCTGTGCACATGTTTATGCTCTGATTCTAAAACAATGAATTTTATATATATATTTTTTTTTTTTTTTTTTTTTTTTAGGACCATAAATAAATGTTGAAAATGGTTTAAACTAGGTTAAAATAAGGACAGATCAGCAGAGTCTAGAAGGAATGTGTAATTATGAGTTAATGTTAGTCTTATCCAAAATTAAATTTTCTATGTAAATGAGGGAGTTCTGTTTGGATACCTAAACACTGCACCTGAGAATGTTAGGGCTACATCTACATTAGTAATATATGTCTATAGACTACTGGTCTACACACTGGTGTAGAGGCAGCTATAGAGAATTCAGGTCCTAGTACCATGTACATAGAGTTTTTTCTGATGCCCTGCCTTCTTAAAGCTGAGCTGAACTGAACTGGACTATGACTAAGAATAGTTCCTTAGAGTCACCAGTAACTGAGAAGACGATGCTCCTGTATGAGATTTTTAACAGTGTTTTAATATATATATATCTAGTAGGCTGCCCAAATTAGGACTAAGCTCACAATGTTCCCTGTATAATCAATAGAGAGAAAAGAACCTCCACAGATTGGTTTAGGACATGCAAACAAGGCCATGCTCTGTATTGCCCTCTAAAGGAGACGATCTTTTAATGAATTAAGAAAAAAACAAAAAAAAAAGGCCACCTGACCAAGGATTCTGTTTTCTCACTGAAATGCACAGAAGTCACTGGTTGCTAGTGGTAACTCTGCAATCATTACATGACTGAGTCTGTCACCCTCACCCAAACACCTTTTGGTGCTTAAACACATCTCTGAGTCACTCAGATTCATATCTTCCCTGAAAGAACCTATTGGAAAGAATCTGTCTTACCAGGATGCTGACAGCTGATCTGTAGCCTCTAAAGTGTGCAGATGCCAAGCTCCTCATAGTGGCATTGCTATGATTTGGGGCACCTGCCTACACACATCTTATGAACTACAATCTGATTTCAATGAACCATCTGTATTCCTGTTTGTTCTTATGCCTTGTACTCCTTATGTGGAAAAGGGGAAGCATAGTACTTAGAGTTTTGTCTTAAAATTACCTCTTTTAAAAGACTACTGCTTAGTGAAGTTAGGGACAAGCCTAGGAAAAGACACATTCCTTATTAGAGCTATGGGATTTCCATGGAGAAGAATAAAGAAAATCAGTATTAAAAGGAAGAGTCCTACTCAGACTCTGAATTGATCAATGCACTTTGCTCTTACCTGCTGTAGGCAAAGTTTTTACAAAAAGTGTCAGACCACATACGGGATCTAAAGCTAGGTGTGAAGTTAAACTTTGGCAAGCAGTGTGAGTGCCCATGTATCAGAGAATTATATATGAATAATGCAGCTGCATGTGCAGTTATAGATGAAAGCTGAACCCACTGATGGGTAAGAGGTGTGGTTGTTAATAGTATCAGTTAAAGAATGGTGTTGTGTTTGTCTTGGAGATCCATGGCCATGGATATGCAGCCCAGATTGATAATTAAACTCTGGTAGCAATTCTCCCAGTTTTGATATCAGGTTCCACCCTTTCATGTTTTCCAGCAACTTTTGACTGCTGTAAGAAGAGATACTAATCACATTGCCACCTTCTTCCAGAATCATCTCCCCTTCCTGGCCAACAAACACCTTTGAGACATTTAGTCATATCCACCTGGCCTTCAGAGAGCTGCTGGACAATGGAGTGGCCTTTCTTCATTTCCTCCAATTCTTCAGAGAATTTACTGAAGAAATTCAGGTGAAAGGCTGATAGTGATCTGGAGACTTTGGAAAACCATGAAAGCATTGACTCTAAAATGTTCACTTCATTGATTTTCAGTGGTAGCAAGTGGAGTCATAGGTAACAAGATAATGATGCAGTCACTGAAGAAAAGCTGTTAGTGTTGCAGTGCACATAACACTGGAAGAGGACACTAGATGCAGAAAAGATCTGTGTGAGACCTGGAGAAGCAGAGCATCAATATAAGTGATGACAGCAGGAGCACAAAGACAGAAGCAAGAAGAAAAAACAACTAGGAAAAAAAAAAACCAAGGATGCAAAGAAGGAGCTGGGAGAGGCAACTTTTTATATTGTGACTTTCCTTCGTCAGAATTGGCAAGCACGGAGTTATATTTTGATAACTAGATGAGAACAAGTAAACAAGCAACAAGTAAACACCTCATTCAACTTTGCTACCTGGGGAGATAGAAGATGACATCGAGTAACTAACATCCCACAAGTAACAGTCAAGAACAGACAACTTTGGCTTGACAAAAGGATGATGCAATGTACCAGGACAAAGAAGAGAGAGGTTTGCCAATATCAAAATTGCCAATCACTGATTATATTAAGGATGGGAATAAGGAGCAAAGAAGATGAAAGAAAATACATAAACAGCATTGACAGAGAGGGTAATTTTTTAAAGCTGGTATTAGTTTCATTGTGTTCTATTATTTCACATGAAATATCTGCTGAAAGTAATCTTATTTACAGAATAGTTTCAAAAAGAAGCAGTGGATTCCTGTATTTTGTTCAACAAATAAAATAATCTTCAAAAGGAAGGCAGTAAGCCTTCAAAAAGATGAGAAAGATAGACAGTGATATACAGAGTGCACAAGAGTGAGGAAGATAGAAAGAGTGATTTTTATGGATAGAATTTTCTTCCAATTCCAGACATAATTCATGAAAAGAACAAAGATGTTCCTGAGAAAAATGTAGGTTCATATTTGAGATATTGTATAACAAGTTGCAGTTGAAAGGAATTTCAGGCAGATACTTTCAATGTTAAACTTAAATCCCTTGGGGGAAAAAAATGCTGAAAAAAAAAAAAAGGCATTTTATTAATTATAATGGACAGCATTGTACACAAAAATAACTTTCAAAGCAGTGCAAATATTTAAGCAGCTGCAATGAAAATATTTTATATTATCTGAGAATGAAAGTATATTTCTAGAATTGCATATCTTTGAGTCTCTGATGTGCTGGTTTTGGCTGAGTTAATTTTCTACACAGTAGCTGGTTTGGGGCTATATTTTGTTTTGTGCTGGGAAGAGTGTTGATAACACAGGGATGCTTTGGTTACACAGCTGTGGCTTACACGGTCAAGGCTGGGGGTGCACAAAAATCTAGAAGACAGCCAGGAAAGCTCACCCCAATTGACCAAAGGGATATTTCAGACCATATGACATCACACTCAGCAATATAAACTAGGGGAAGGTTGACAGGGGGGCTGATGCTTAAGTACTAGCTGGGCATTGGTCATTTGGTGATGAGCAATTGTTTTTCGTTTGCATCACTTGTCTTTCATTTCTTTCTCTGTGCTATTTTCTTTTTCAGTACATTTTATTATTATTATTAATTATTAGTATAATATTTTGTTTCAATTATTAAATTGTTCTTATCTCAACTCATTAGTATTCTCACACTTATCCTTCCAGTTCTACCCATCCTGCTGAGGCGGGAGTGGGTGAGCAACTGTGTGGTGCTTAGTTGCCGGCTGGGGTTAAACTATGACATCTGATCAGAGTAAAACTTGAGCTTTTCCATTCTAACCCTCTGCACAACAGGCTTTCGAATCTTCCCCATCATCCCCACTCCTTTACCA
Organism: Megaceryle torquata; assembly: GCA_024611175.1. Lineage (NCBI taxonomy): Eukaryota > Metazoa > Chordata > Aves > Coraciiformes > Cerylidae > Megaceryle > Megaceryle torquata. Next base: position 14,014 of record JANIJG010017089.1, read on the forward strand.
TTTCCTTTTCTCCTTCACTGAGCAGGTAACTACTAGAATGTTTGAGAGGTTAAAACTATATTCTCCATTCCCATAGAATTCATGTTAGTTGGAACAGAGATTTTAGCAAATCAGATAATCTCAGGGCAATGCTTGTAAAGGGATTTTTAAATATAAGGCTCTTGTTGTGGTTGAATTTGCCCCCAGGAATCTCAGTTTTGTTCTGTCATTGAACTATGAGTCCAAATTGCTTCCTGATGCTAGGAATTTTCAGCTTCTGAAAATAGCCTAATTTTCCCTGCATTGCCAATATTTAAAACTGGGGTGGGAGTATACTGGGTAGGATACTACATTATCCAGCACCTCTCTGAAAGGCAGTTGGATATGAATAAATGTCTCAAGGGTGTTTATACAGGTAAAAATCCTAGTTATTCTAATTCTCTGACCAGAAAGAATCACAACATTGTTACAGTTCTGTTTCATCAATTTTCATTCAAAAGAATTTAAAAATAAACAAATAAATAAAAATTAAAGAGTCCACCAGCAGAGAAATGTAATGCTGCTCTGGAATGTTTCCATGAGCCAGAGCTGTATTAAACCATAGATTTTGACCAAAGCAATAAACCCGAGGCATAAATGTCTTAGAACTGTGACAATACCACAATTTCAGCTCTTGTTAAGGGAAAAGCAAAGTTCTCTGTTTTAGAGAAAAGCTTGACAATAGGAACAAGTTGTATCCCATACAATGAAATCAGTACAATTTTATGGAGAGTTCATTTCTCCAGGAGAGCACAAAAAGCAGTAAATGCCTCAGAAGCATTGCCATGGTCAGTTAGACCACCACCGTTTGGAGGACAGTGATTTGGGGCAACCCACTACTCCACTGAAATGGAAACCTTAGGGAAAGAAAATGCAGCAGTCAGATTTCCAGCAATCAGCCTTGTTGTGAGTACATGCCTGCTTTAAAGCCACCATGTCCCTCTTCAGTAGCAGAGGGGAAAAACATGCTGCTTAAGGACATAGTGTAGTAGTGGCCCTGGTAGAGTTAGATAACGGTTGGACTTGATGATCTTAAAGGTCTTTTCCAACCATAGTGATTCTGTGATTCTGATCTGTGGGCACATGCTGTGTTTCACCAGAATCCTTATGTCCAAACTGCCAGTATCAAGGACTGCTCAGGGTCCCACCTGGCATGTGAGATAGCTTCTTCCTCTGAGACAGGACAAATCCTGAGAGTTTGATGTATGTCACAGAATGTAGACAGGGTATCTCTGGAGTGCAGACCTGGATCGCAGAAGTCAGGCTCTTGTGGTACAATGTCACCTCTTGACAGATGAAAAGTGTTGGCCCCAGTCAAATCCCAAAGATTGATTGCTCTCTGTATTCTCAAATATGAGCTAATGCATGTTGAGCACAGTACTTACAGACGTTCATTGAACCTATATCCTTAAAGAATGGTACTTTAAAGTGACATGTCAGAGCTACTGCGGGGAAGGAATGGCAACACCAAATGAGCCCTTTGCTTTCTTTTCACCTTTGATGAATCCTAAATATGGTGTTAGCATGATGAAAAATCAGAACCCAGGAGTTCAAACAAATGGCAAAGTTATCTAAAAAGAGAACAAATAAGCAGATCATCTCCTCCAGCTCAATGAAAACATTAATTATGGCAGCCTACCAAATGTCAGTGTCTAACAACACTGAAATAAATCCTTTAAAAGTCACTTTTGTTGGTTTTGTTTTTGTTTTTTTTTTTTTTTTTTAAATCTTTTGATTGTAATGGTAAAATTACAAGACTGCTACCAAGCTACATAAAGGAATAAGGACCAGAAACACTAGAGTAGGGCTGTGGCACACTCCAATTCAGGCAATTTCAGCATTTGCCAATCCACAAGGTATCACATCAATGTCAAATACTAAATCTGAGAGAACCAAAGAAGATATCAATATATCATCAGATTTCAAAGTGCTTAACAGAATGAAGGAAAGGGTTTAGTACAAATACTCAGGGAGCCAAACCACCTTTTCTGAAACCCATGTGTGTAAGGAAAGGCAGGAATAGAGCTCATATCTCAAATGACTTGTGAAAATGGGGCAGGCATTTACCTATCTTAAGAGTAGAAACCTGAAAATGAGTCTAATTCATATTGGCAGCAGAAACCAGAATGCCAAAAAAGACATTTGGGGGAATAGTGCAGGAAATACCCTACATATGCCAGTGATAAAAAATATTTTGCAATTTTTTAATTAAAAAGCCTGACTAAAAATCATATTATATGAAGAAAATAAATAGTAATTTTGAGGAAATAATTTTACCTGAATATGAATTATGTTTGTGTATATCAAAGTAACAAAACCAGCCATCCTGCTTTGTGTAGCTTAGACCAGAATGACGTGCAAAGACAGGCATGAGAAAGCTCAGCATTTGTCCTGGATTGAATGAGAACAGAATTAATTCTGTTCAGTGATTTTACTTTTCAGATCAGTTCTTCTGACTAACGTCTTCTGAAGTCAGCAGCCTGTTTTCACAGGCAGTGTCTGCTTCTAGCAGTGATAACACCCTGTCTTTATAGTTACTAAATGGGTGTGGAGACCAAGGCTACTGCTGGATCTTCTGTACCACACTGGGGATGCAGGAAAGTGAAAGGCTGCACCTGCAGGGAGAAGCAGACAGGACAGGTGACCCCAAACTGACCAACGAGGCATTCCAGCCCATAGACGTCATTTTCAGTATAAAGCAGAGGGATCTGGAGGGTCTAGGGGGTTCTTTTTGTTAGCTTGCTAGTTTTGTTTGCTTGCTAGCTACATTGCTTGCTCGCTTGCCCTCTTTCTGGGGGATCCTGGGCTCTTCTCCCCTCTTGTACCGCTCTGCCAGCTTTGCTTAGTTTGCCTCCGATCCTCTTTTGGTTCCTTCCTTGGAACATCAAAGGAGGACTCTGTCTGTTCTGTCTCCAATCCCAATCGCTGTATTCCTGAATCCAGTACCAGAATCCAGCTCCTGAACACCATCAGCGGGGTTGGGTTCCATACTGGTTTTGTATATATTTGTACATACTCTATATTCTTCTTAGTATTATTCTCATTAAAGCTGTTCTAGTTTCCTTTTCTAATCACTCAGTCTCTCTCCCTTATTCCCTTTCTCTTCCCCTCTGGAGAGGGAGGGGGGTTAACAGAGAGTGTCTGTTATAGGTCTAAGGGGCTGCCCTGACCCTAAACTGTGACAAATCATACAATAGTTTGGGTGGGAAAGGACCTTTCAAGCTCACCCTGTCCAACCTTCCTGCAGGGAGCAGGGACATCTGCAACTGGAGCAGGTTGCTCAGAGCCCCAGCCAACCTCACCTGGAATGGTTCCAGGGATGAGGCATTGACCACCTCTCTGTGCAATCTGGCCCAGGATCTCATCACCCTCAGCATCAACAGTTTCTTCCTTAGGTCGAGTCTAAATCTCCCTCTTTGAGTTTAGAAGTTTAAACAAGCAGAATCATTTCAACACCAGCCTGTGACAACATACATTGACAGATCTTCAAGGGTCCTTTTTTCCCTGCTGTTTGGGGGATGTTTAAAGGCATCTCAAGACACCTTTTGCTTCGTGCTGCGTCATCCCCTTTGCCTTTTAAAGCCTGTATGGAAAACAGTGGGGGATTTGAGTTGAGTTGTCTGGAGGGAATTTGGCAGCTAAACAATGAGCATCAGGATGCTGCAGGTCACCTACCATTCTGCAGACCTGGGCAATGCTTCTGAGAGACAAGCACCTCTGTGCCCAGGAAAAGCTGAGAATTCTGGGGCTGTTCATCTGGGGAAGAGAAGTCTGAGATGGGATCTGATCAATGCTAATCAAGAGCTGAAGGTCTCTCAGGGGGCAAGAGGATGGGGCCAGATTCTTGTCCGTGGTGCCCAGCAATGGGACAAGGAACAGCAGGCACAAACTGGAACCCAGGAGGTTCCATCTGAACAGAACAAGAAACTTCTTTGCTGTGAGGGTGAAGAGCTTGGCCCAGGCTGCCCAGAGTGGCTGTGGAGTCTCCTTCTATGGAGAGATTCCAAATCCACCAGGACAATGGGATGCTGGGCCCCCTGCTCTGGGTGACCCTGCTGGAGCAGGGGGATGGCACCAGATGATCTCTAGAGGGCTGTTCCCAACCCCTCCAATGCTGGGACTCTATTTTGGACACCTTAGCTCACAGAGCTGCTCTAGAAGAGGTCCACATGGCACAACCAAACCCACCATGTCTGTGCTAACCTGGTGCCCTTTATTAGCTGGAGATACCAAGACGAGATTCATGACTCCGGAGTAATTTGCAAATCGAAATTACACACCTGAAGTTAACTCCTGGGCCTAGTTAAACTGGGACAACCTGTATTTCCACAAGCCAGTACTGCGAGCACTTCACTGGTAAGGCTTTCTGAGAAACCTCCCAGGCTACTTGCTCCCAGACAGCCATGTTCTTCTTCAGTACTTCTGGAAGCCAAACCATGGAGGAGATGATTTTTTGCATAGGGTGAAGCCTCCCAGCTCTCTCTGCCAACTCCACACTGGGAACTACAGCTCTTGACAGGCCCTTCCATTTCTGAGATATCTGGATAACCCAGAATGTAATTTTTAAACACTGATATTGTGATCGCTACTGAAACAGCAGAGACCTCGCAGAGTAGCTGTTTCTTCGCAAAGGTCTCCTTGAGCAGCAACGGAAGAGCATGAATTAAATGAGTCTTCTCTGTGAGGGAAACCTTGTAAGACACTTGAGGGAGCAAATCTAAGATCTGCTGCTTGTTCGAGGTTTGCTTTGCACGCAGGGCAGGGGAAGGTGAACCTCCCTCTGATCAAGGAAGACTGTCGTTTCCACATGCCCACCATGAGCTGACTCCACCAGGGACTCAGGAGCCAAGAGGGATGTCTGATGGCCATAGAATCACAGAATCATTTGGGTTGGAAGGGACCTTTAAAGCTCATCTAGCTCCTACCCTGAAGCTGAAGCAAGGACATCTGCAACTAGAGCAGGTTGCTCAGACACCTGGCCAACCTCATGTGGAATGGTTCCCGGGATGGATATTCTCCAATGTTGGGCTGAGCACCATCTCAGGGCTCCCAAACCAGAAAACCCATCCCTTCTACAATACCCACTTTCACTAGGATTCCATCTCCTTGAGATTTGGATGATGCTCACCAACAGAGATCTCAGTCTTAGAAGGAAGAGTCCCAGGAGGCTGCCTTGCAAGTATTTCTGCTTGTGGATGCTCCCATGGAGGCTTCCCAGCCTTTTTGCCCTTGAGTGTAAATAAAGCATCATCTAACAACACCATGTTGTAACCTATGGCCTGGCCTAACCCTGCCACTTGCCCACACAAGACCTGTTGGATGAAGCCAAGGAGTGTCCTGAACTTCAGCCTCACTCAGCTACTGTGCTGCACATACATAGTGAGTGTCCAAGGAGGTAGTTTCCATTTCCATCTTTGTCTCTGTTCCCATAGAAACTAAACAAAAGCAGAGACAGTAAAAGAAAATTAAAGCTTCAAGAAAGGAACCTGCAAGGAAATGGCATATGAGTGGGTGTGGGAAGCAGCTGATGGAGAAACGAGGAGAGGAAAAAGCCACCAAAAATAAGGCCATAGAAGGAAGACTAAATACAAATATAAGGGGCGTTCCCACATTCAAGTCTTTCTTACTTCAGGATAAAACTGAATGAATAAATTACATCAAATGGAGATGTCAGGAAAACAAAAAGCTTGAAGATGTCACAGATGAAATGAAATGTTACGAGATGGTATCTGGTCAGGAGGTTAGGGTCTCCATCCCTTAGTGGTGGTGAGATGGTGCTGAGAGTCAGAAAAGATCCCAGAGGAACCACTAAATGGTTTGGGTTGGAAGGGACCTTTAAAGGTTGTCTGCTCCAACCCCCCTGCACTCAGCAGGGACATCTGCAACTAGAGCAGGTTGCTCAGAGCCCCAGCCAACCTCACCTGGAATGGTTCCAGGGATGGGGCATCAACCACCTCTCTGGGAAACTGAGGCCAGGGTCTCACCACCCTCAGTGTCAAAAATTTCTTCCTTATATCTAGTCTGAATGTCCTTCTTTTAGTTTAAAACCATCACCCCTTGTACTGTCACAACAGGACCTCCTCAAAAGTCTGTCCCCATCTTTCTGACAGACCTGAAAGGCCACAGGAAGGTCTCCCTGGCGCCTTCTCTTCTCCAGGTTGAACACCCCCAACTCTCTCAGGCTGACCCAAAGCGCTGTCACATGTCATCTTCCCCTATCCCAAGTGTCAGGAATATACTGGGAAGGAATAAACAGGACAGAGACCACCTCATGGGGCAAGGCCACCAGTAAGTGCTCACACATACTCTGTGTTTAAGCTATTCAAGTCTGTTAATCAAAAACATCTCTGTACTACACCTAAGGGGAGCCAGCACAGCCTGGAGTGCACAAGTCCCGAAGAAGCATAAAAAAAAGCTAAAGACTATTTTCGATCATCAGAGATGTTACTGAAAAGCCAGTTTCCCATTGGACCTAAAATAATAACACAGAGAAGAAACTGACTCAGAAATTCTGAGGATTTTTTTTTGTTTGGGTTTTTTTTTTTGGGGGGGGGTTTGGTTTCTTTAGTCTAAAGGGGGAGTGATGCTATATGCTAGCAGCATGTGAGCTCTTAACAAGTATGTTCGGGAGCTGGCTTTAGTGTGAGGTCTTTGCTTTTTTTGGTTTTGGAGGGTTTTGGAAAGGAGGTTGGAAAATTAAAGATAAAAAAAAGTCCATTGTGTAAACGTTTTAAATGAAAATCGGTTAGAGGAAGAAATGTTTTGGTTGGGTTTTGTTTGTTTTTTTGTCTCTGCTTGACCTAAGATGCATCCCGGCACTGTTCTTAGTGAACGAAACTTACTCAAGGGCTTGGAAAGAAAAGCTGTCTCTAGGTGTCAGGCAGGGAGACAGGGAGATACTGCTGCTGGAAAGCGGTCTTCCCGCAGGGAGAGATCGGCTATCAGACTGGGCGAGCCCAGTCCAGCCCGAAAAAGAGCTCCCGCCGACGCGGGTCCTCGCCGGAGGACCGTGTGTCATCGATGGCCGCCGCCACCTCTGGCCGCGCTCCGGCTGGAGAGGGGAAGCGGGAAGGAGCTATGCGCCCTCCCTCTCCCCCCTTTCGATTTGATGGCCTTTATTCCTCCTAATTGGATAAAATAGGAAGTCACGGACAGTCCTGCGTTGCTGGGTGTACTGATTTCCCTCAGACCAGCCCTGCAGAGGGCGGGGGGTGGGGTAGGGGAGGAAGAAGCGAGACTGTGCAGCAGGCAAGCAGGCTGCGAGTGGGCTGGGGGGGCCGGGAGGGGGGGAAGG
>JANIJG010017089.1:21425-46954 GCA_024611175.1 Megaceryle torquata
CTCTTCCCCTTTGGGGAGGGAGGGGGGTTAACAGAGAGCGTCTGTTATAGGTCTAAGGGGCTGCCCTGACCCTAAACTGTGACAGTGTTAGAGACATCAGTTGTGAGCCCAGTACAAAGAGTACCTTAGCTCTGTATCAGGGAAAAGAGCAATATGGCAATTGAGAAAAGTTACATTAATATTATAACATGACCAGTCGTAAAATTACTTTGGTAATGCAAATTCAAACTAGAATACTAAATAAAGAAGGCTAAAATTTCTGCCAATTCTTTTAACATACAGCAAATTTCAACTAGAACTTCTGGATGCATCGCCTTTCCAGTAGTAATTCTGAGAGAGGCCATTCAGACAGAAACGGAAAAGTGACAGAAAAATGAAAAAGTCTGAGCTCAAACAGTGTGTTATGAATCTTTGCAACAGAGCTGTTAACTGGCTACCACAAAAGTTCTATTTGTCTTCCAGGGGTCCTGTAGGTTACTCTTCACTCAGTGCAATATCTACTTGGAATAAAGATCCAAAGTAAATTAAGATAAAAAAAAAGTCCTTTTAGCATCATTAATGAGTTCACAAGCTGGATAAGCAGAAGTGTTTCTACTGAAGGACAAGGAAGCATTTGCATAAATTAAAGAACTAAAAGCAATTTCTGACGACATCAGAACAGCCATCACAGATGGAGCAGTGGGGCTTTTCTACCAGGCCTGATATCCTAGCCTGCTTTGTTCCAGACAGCAAACTGCAGTTTATTCCCAGGTGGTTTGTACAATTTACCCAGCAAAGAGAATTCACTTACAGCACATCACCACCTTCCTGCAGCCGGCCAAATGTCAACACTGAACTAGCAGCTGAAATGATTAAGACTCTGTTAAAGAAAGTTGTAAACATTAAACAAAATCTATGGCAGGCTATACCTGGATGTAGAAACACTATCACAAAAGACATTAACAACAACTTTGTACAGTATCTGATATCAAGATGTTGCCTGTAACTCCATCAGTAACAGAAATTACAATGGGAAAAGTGCAGGACAAAAGAAAGTTACACAGAATAAAGGTGAAGACCCTTCAGATGTACATTGTGGAGGACCTCAAGAACAGACTGTTATCTCAGAAGAAAATACATCATGCAAGAGAATTCTGTAATGAGCCTCTGAAGGGGTATTCACTCAAGTCCTCACTATTGCAAATACCACTAGAAGACAGATGTGGAGATAGTAAAATCTCCACCCCATTAAACTTCAGTTACAGAACATGAGCAAACCCATGAGGGGCTGATGACAGATATGAGAAGGCACTTGAAATATTTATTTTGCAGTAAGCTGAAAACAAGTCTCCTCAGAATCAGAAAGGCTCTCCTTGACACCAATGTCAAACTGCCTCCGCTATACAGAAAAGGTTTTGGGCAGTGCTGAGGTGTGAAAGGACAGCCTTTCCAGGAACTTCCCTAGCTGCCAAGAAAGTTCAAAGTGAGATAATAAAAATAGGAGTTGGTTCTAATGGTTGGTAATGTACACACATGCTACAAACTTTGTTATCTGAAGTATGTATGAGGAGCAATGCATTGGGTAGAGTTTCCATAACTGGAAGACAAGCTGCAATTACTGGGAAGGATGCAGAGAAGTATTCAGTGTATTGCAACAATATTTTGAGAGCAAAGGTTGAATGCTGCACTGCCTTCGCTGTGTTTCCACAATCTCTCAGCTTGAATATCAAGCAGATGGAATGTAAAATATTTCAGTTAGTGACAGCTACCATTAAAGTGACTAAACATTCGTGGGGGGGAAAAAAATAAAAGAAAAAAAACCCAACATTTTTTACAATGACTGTGCTTTAAAAACTAATTGCTTCTTGCATTATTTGACTTACATAGGCTCTTTTAAAAATCTTTTTATATTTGTGTCTTTTAATCTGAGATTATGAAGAATACTCATCACATTGTAGTTGTCATGCCAGCTTCCTAGTGAGGCCACTGATATGTTTGTCACCAGACTTTGACCAGAGACATGTCAAGCAACTCTGGGACTCCTAGAGAAGCAATCAAAAGTGACAGGGTAACTGACCGCTCTGACAAGTGATTGTAGAATACACCACAGTTATACTTAGCTGTGGGAAAGTGCCCTAAACCTTACTGCTAATTCTAAATACTCCTTAGCAGCATGTGCTCCTCCACAGAGTATTCTAATACTGTCAGAAAGGTTAGCAGAAAGAAGAGCTACCTCCAATGCATGACTGAATTGCTCCTTGTTTCTATCATGTCCAAGGAATAGAGTTGAGAGACGATGGTCACTTTGAAGAGCATAAACACCAGCCAGCTTTCTCCCTTCTGTTCATGTAATGTTTGACTCTCTTCCTCAATACATTGCTGACTTTTTCTCTGAAGTCAGGAACAAAAAAAATTATTCTTTTGTGTTCTCTGTATGAATGATCTTGGGCAGAAAAAATGCACATCAAATAGCAATAAAAAGGAAAACCTCACAGATGAGGAAGGAGCAGAGACGTAAAGAAAGATAAGTTAAAAATTCTAACAAAAGCTAAAAGTGTCATTTTAAGATTCTACTCTTTTTTCTCTGTTTTTGGATCAAAATCAAGCTTACATAAGACTGTGGGGGTGTTTGTTTATGTGTGGAGGTGTATTTAACTTCATGCTAAGCTGTTTCCGAAGAAATCACCTAAATTTGATATCTGGAACCTTTGATTTGATGGTCTTCATATCTGCTTGGTTTTTCTCTTGCAGTCTTTCCACAGGGAAGATTTCACTGGCATCACTAAGCTTGATTTGGGCTATTAAATCATATTTTGCTCTCTAATCTAGCTACTGACATTTCATTCTTTCTATGGAGATAAAACCTCTTTTATTGTCAAGTGGATATGAAAGCATTTTCTGCCTTAAGGTGTTTGTTTGTTACACAAGAGAAGGAATGGGAAGAAATTTATACCTAAGGGGAAAGGAGGTCTGGCTTGAGGTCTGCTCTCAAGTTGAGGTTGAAAAACAGAGCTATCATAGAAATGTTTGTCTAAAGGCAGGTGCCATACTGGAAGCTACCTGGATGGAGAAGGACTGGCAGAAGGGTGGCAGGGACCTGGGGTAGATCTGAAGTGGAGAGGGGATTAAGTCCTAAGTGATTCAATTGTTTCACTGGCAGCACTGACAAGAAGGTCTGTATCAGTACCTTCTGATTTAGGAGCTGTGACAAACAATCACACCATATGTAACAGTAACAAAAAAATACTAAAATGATAATGTTACACATTTTTCAATGTCTACACTATGGCTTTTACTAATAGCTTGCTGTTGGTAAAAAAAAAAAAAAAAAAAAAAAAATCCCATCTTTAGCTTACATAGACAGATACAGTTTTTGAAGATGATAATGACCTCAAATCTCCTGGTACTTCACGATTCAAACAGGATTAACAACACTATAGTGATCAGTGATTGAAAGGTATCTGATACAGCTACTGAGAGACATCGGTGAGTGGGGTGTCAGTGCCCAGATGTCAGCATCGAGCTCTGCCTCCGGGAGGACTGACTCATCAAAAAGAATCAGTCGGATGCAGTTGGCCAATTAAAAATGAAAGTGACTATTACTGTATTTCTCCTTTAGGACTGGTTTCTTCCTCTGCGGACACACATGCACTCGCGTTCTCCCTTTGTAGCTGAGGGTTCACAATTCTTGCCACGCTTATCCCTTCCTCATGCCAGCTGAAGATGGTGAGGCCGCAGCAGGAGGAGGATGAAGAGGGGGGGCAGGAGGCGCTGCCGGCCCGGAGCAGGGATCGATCCCCTGCAGAGCCCCCGCTGGAGCAGAGACCCGCCCTGCAGCCCGGGGAGGGCCCCACGCCGCAGCGGGCTGACATTTCCCGCAGGGGCTGCGGCCGCGGAGAGCCCGGGCGGGAGCAGGTTGTCCCTAAAGGGCCGGCGCTGGAGCCGGGAGACTACGGGTGAGAAGGGAAGAGCGGCCGAGAGGGGCTGGCAGGGACTCACCCACCGAACCCCCATCCCCACCCGCGGGGACCCTCGAGGGCAAGGGGGGGGGTGGGAGTTGGGAGCGAAAGGGTGGAGCTGTGAGGGAAACTAGGGATGGGATGCAGTGAGGAAGAAATTTTAGTTTTTATCTTTGTTTCTCAGCATTGTGCTCTAATTTTGTCATTAGTTAAACTATTTTTCTCCAAGTTGCCTGTTCTGCTTGTGACAGTAACTGTTGAGTGATCTTCCTGTCTTTATCTCAACCCGTGAACTTGACCATCTTTTTTTCTTTCCCTGTCCTGAAGACAGGAGGGTGAGTGAGCAGCTGATTTGTCCCTTTGACAGTGCTAAGCCACCATGGTCAGACTGGAATGTTCTAATGAAGATTGCCTGAAGCAACCAATGAGATCTTATATTGAAATCCACACAGCAAGCCCTCTGTTAAGATTGGCTATGCCTTTAAAAAAACCCCAAGAGGTTAATTTTTACCTATATAGGCTTTCCTGGGCTCATTATACTGTAAAAATCGAAACCTATAAATTAATTGACATAACAGCCTCTCTTGAAACCACTAGTTGAGGTGTGCTGCCCACTATCTTGTTGTGTGTCAGAATAGTCTTCTCATTGCAGTGTTCACCAGAAGAAACTCCCCAGGGCCACTGAATTTTCACTTCCCAAAATAGCTTGTGCAATTTAAATGTATACCCTCTGGATGTGCAGTAGTGACAGATGCAGGAGCTGAAGGCCTGCACCAGGAGGTATGAATGGCCTTATCATAGCCAATTACACCCACCCTGAAAATCATACTTAATTCAAGCCAGAGGAAGATGAAGGAAGGATACATTTATTAAACCCAAACTAGACACTTCAGCAAAGCTTTTATAGACATGAAAATATGAATTAAAAATACATCCACCTGCCTAGAGATAACCTCTAACCATTTCTATCACCCCATATGCCTTGGCTGATACACTGACAGGCTCTTTGTTGCTGAAAATGTCAGCTCTTACCAACAACTGAACTCTAAGATTACCTGCACAAAAACAGTACAAACACTTAGAGCACACCTTCTTTGTAGTTCTGATCCTTCTACTTGGATCATTCACATTTCCTATGTACTGTGTCTCTGGTCCAAACAGAAAGAGGACTGGTCATTCTTCTCATCACGCTTCTGACATCACAGATTCTGATATCTGTAGGTCTGGCACAGAGAATTTTATTTGTATTGCCAGATGGTTAATAACAACCTTTGTTCTTGTCTAAGCTTCTAACAAGTCTTTAATACACAATGAAGCGTGGTGCCCTTTTCTAATGAGTGGGGAAATTTCACCTCTCAGACTGATGGCTTTTCAGAGTCAGCTCTAGTGTTTCACATAAAAGATCTAGACCAACAGTTTTTATGGAGACAGACACATTAGCTAAATGCAGATCATTGCTGGTATTTGTCTGAGACCAGATATTAAGGTCATCAAGGACTTTGAGTATTTAAGGTTTTGGCCATTTTGAAATATAACATGACAGCCTGCAGAGCAAAAGAAACTTGGGAAGAGAGTGCACTGATGACTGTGGCATATAACATGAGCAGTGCTTGCTGAACTTGGGCTTCTCATAAAGCTGCACTTGGGACTGTAAAAATAATGGGGCTTCAGACAGAAGGTAATGCTAAATTATTTCGAAGAGCCATTGAGACTGAACAGGTTTTGCTGCCAGACCGATGGTTAGAGCCCAGCCTGTTGTGTTACCACAGTAATCACAACATTTGCCTTCTCTACAGCATCTGTTCAGAATGACGTTTTCCTAGGCTGTATGTACTATTAATATATTATTTAACAAACACTTGAAGGGGTGCGATAGTGTCAGGAACATTTTGGATAACAACTCATTCCTCCCACTCTGCTGTCACTTCATTTGTTTCCCTCAAGGGTACTTTTCTACTCTGAATTTGATCCCTGATATCTATGAAATGAAGGAAAATGTATGAAAAAAGCATATACCTTTTTTTTTTCTTGTTTGTTTTAAATTGAGGATAAGTAAATGGGTCAAACTCATTAAATAAATATTCACCAAACCCAAACAGCTTTGCTTTCCCTTTTGACTCATTCTAATTTTAGTGAAATTGCAAACCAATTATGGTTTTTTTGTTGTTGTTGGGGTTTTTTTGTTGTTGTTGTTTTTTTTTTTAATGGCTTCATTAAAAATGAACATAAAGTACTCTATTGACTTTACATTTTATTTCTATGAGCCTCTGTATTATGCATTGTCACTACCATACAAGCAAAATCAACCTTGCTCAACAAAATAACTTTACCAGCTACCTCTTTTGGGATGTGGTCAACTGTCTTCAGAAATAACCCATCTCTCTTTGTTGACTGAAAATGTAAAAGTGTATGTGAAAGCAACTGCATCCACAGCACCTGTAATTTTTTAAAGTTTTCATAGTTCCTATTACCTACCTGTGGTATCACCCTTTCTTCTTCCTTTTGACAGGCAGAATTCCTAAAAGGAGACATGTTCCTCAGTATTGAGAGTTTACACTTCTAAATAGCCAACAGAGATTTCTAGCAGAAGAACAGGAAGAAACTACAGGTTTCTTGTTGGGAGGTTACAAAGAAGCTCATTAGAGAGGAATGACTTGAAGTTTGTAGAAAACATTGGGTGGACAAGAAAAATAGGAATTGGAAAGGTGGGAGATTAGGAGGAATTATGAATACCCTATGAGTTTCTAGAGACAGAGAAAGTTGCTTAAAGCCCCAGAAAGATGTGGTAAAAAGTCATCAGGATAAAAGAAGAAACTCCAGAGAAACATGGGAACCAAATGACATAAAAATCCTGCTTCTGCACTGGAGAGAAGTTCTTTTACAGGAGAAAAGTAGCAAGCCTGTAGGTGTGTCACCTTTTTCACACTTCATTTAATTCTGATCCCAGATGAAATGCAGCTGTGACAGCTTATTTACTGCTGCACTTGAGACCTTATAAATTCTTTTAAGTTTTCCCTTAAGAGAATTTAAAGTTATGGGAGAAGGATACAAAAAGGACTTTGGTGTAATAATTCTCTTGTCCTTTATCTGCTGTAAAGAATGTTAAAAAGAACATTACATTCCTTTGCTTTTTCATTAATCTCAGTTATGGCCCTTCTGTTGCCATTAGTTTCTGGAGTTCTGTGTGACTGTATGTGCTTCCTCTTTTTTTTTTTTTTTTTTTTTTTTTCTGTTGTGGGTAACATCTCAGTGTTATTATTATCATTTACTTTGCCACTTTTCTGAGCTTCCTTGGCTTTCCTTATTTCCGATTTACACCAGACCTAGCATCTGTCTTATTTGGACAAGATCTGTCTTGTGCTATTTACACAAAATTCCCATATGTTTTTTAAGAAGCCTTCTTTAGCCTCAGAAAATATGCTCATTTTTCTGCTTAATGATATGGGCTTCCTTTCTTCTCTTGGTATTCACTGTCTCTGGAATTGCTCCTTACATACTTTCTGTGTCAAATTTGTGGAGTGTAGGGTGTTCCTTTTGTATTACATTCTTCAGCATGCTGTTAACCTTTTCTATCAGCATTTTGAGTTTGCCCTTTCACAGTTCATTGTCACAACATTTGCCTTCTGGGAGATACTCTTAGCTGTAATATCAAATCTAATTTTGTCTTGATGCCCAATGGAATGCATGTAACCTTTGTAGATCGGTATAATAAATATGATTTTACCAGGACTGAATGCAGGGGATTAAACTCCATATTTTTCAGCCATTGCCATTACTAACAAATGCTCCTTCCAGACTGATTCCTTCTTCATTAAGTTGATGGCTTGCAGGGCTTTGGCCATACCTAGGAGGTGACTTCTAAATTAATGCAATACTGTGACTTCTGGTATTGCTCAATTTTGCCTTGCTTTGAGCAAAGCAGCTTAAATTAAACAAGTACAAGAATATTGTTGAATGCATGTCCCATATAGATAATGCAGAGCCCGAGAGGGGTATCTAATAGAAGGCATTAATGCAGATGAATATAAATTCAGATGCAGAGATTATATATAAAATAAATAAGGTGAAAGTATAAAATAGATAACTTCTCTTCACACCTACATTTATACCTTATAGAAGGTACAGAGGTAAGATTTGTTAGCATGTATATAGAGTAACGTAGATGTGTACCTAATATACTCATTTTATGACAACATGAAAAGCATAAACTGCCTTTTTGGGTACATTATTTTGCATTCTTTCTTCTCCTGAGCCATACATCAGTGTGAAAGAACCCCATAGCCTTTTATTTTTTTTTTTGGTTGTTTTATTTTTGTCTATAAAAGTCTTGATATTCAAAATGTTGTGAAATTAAATCATTAAGCCCTGTATTATCTCCAGTGGGGGGGAGGGTTGACCAGAAAATCTGATCACTGAGCTATTTACAGGAATTGAAGTTTGAAGCTTGCATGAGAAATATGTGCAGGAGTAGTAAAGAGGAGGGGTTTTAAATTAAGATTAACCTGAATGTGTTCACTGAAAAAATTAAAAATAAACCCAGAGAAATTACATAAATATTCATTACCTGTTACTTCTTCATCTTCCTAAATGATAGACAAAGGTTTTTGAGAGGAAAGGTTCCAAGTATGAATTGGTGGTAGTGTCACAAAGAGAAAAATGTTTGTTTGTTTTTCAGGTGGCTTAATCTTCAAATAAAATGAGAGGTGACAGGTCAATGAAACAAGGTGCTGGAAGGGAGATAAGGACAATAAATGAAGGCAGTTATTAGAGATACTGTGTTAAGAACTGGCTACTATCTTCACATTTGCTTCCTCTTCACTTAAGTCTTCCATAAACTTTTTGAACTCTGGATTTTTTTTTTTTTTCCAGTTGATTTTGTACTGAAACTATAAATTGAGTTTATCATTGCTGTAACTGTGTTGCAGTGCATGAATCTCCTGTGGTTATTAGTGAAAGCACTTGCAGTTACCTTTCTTCTTATTTTGAAAAGGGCTGTCATACTTTACCAGCTCTTAACAATGGTGTAGGTACCCCACCTGGGGAAGTGGAAATTCAGATGCACCAGTTTTTGTCCTGCAGGTATTGTATTTGAAAGTGATAGTATAAAGGCTATGAGAACTTTTGTCTTGTATCTCTGGACCTTTGGACACTTGAATAGGCATACATGTTAGGTAGACAGTTAACAGTGTCTCTTAGCCAAGCCTGACCTTGGAAGCCCTTGCCAACCAACGTATCAATGAACTTGTGTTACCTTCCAAATGAAACTTGTTCCCCCTGGAAACCCTAGGAAACCAGGTGGATTCTCTCACAGAAACACAGTGACCTCCTGGAGAGTGAAACTCAGTAGAAGTCTTCGAAAAACAATATACGCTTGGATTGTGTTACAGCAGCCACAGCTACTGAGCCCTAAATATCTGCTGAGGCATCTAGAATGCCTGAAATACCTGTATCACATGAGGCAGAGGAGACTTGTCACTTTCCTGTGACAATGCACTTACGAGCATTTTACTTCACTGTAATACTAAGAACAGGAAAGGTTATTAACAGATGCCAGAACATGTGAATTCAGTTACAGTATATTGCAAAAACCACAGATGTAAAGTAGATTTACAAGGTACAAATATATATTTAGTCCAAGTAGTAATGATGAACATAATTGCCCTTTTATAATATGAGTGACATGAGGAAGAAAGTGATAAATTGTTTTTTGTGGCTTTCATGTTCAGAATCAGAAACTATTGAGCATGAGTAATAAACAGAGCTCACTGAAGCTCATACAGAAGAAATTTTTAATCAGAAAACATACTTCAACTCCTACACATTTTTAACAATTTTTTGGAATAGTTATAAAAAATCAATGAATTAAATGGTAGCCATTGGGGGTGTGTGTGTGTGTGTGTGTGTGTGCGTGTGTGTGTAAGGTTTTATATTAAAAAATATTTTAACTTGCAACTGCTACCAGATGGAGATGCAGGCAAAAGAGGTCATAAAGTCTCTCTTACGCCCTTCCATCAAGTCTGACTCTATTTTTTATTTTATTTTTTAATAATAGGAAAGATATTTGGCTCTTCAATTAAAATTAAGCAGTAATTTTCACCCACATATATTCTCTGGCAGCATGTTGAGAATGTAGTCAACAGCAAAATTCTCCCTAAACTTTCCAAGGTGATTTTTTTTTTTAACACAATAATCCATCCAGCCTACCTGGAGCAGTATGGCTGGAAAATGAACATTTTGTTTCCTGCATATTTGATTTCTGTTTTTGTCACAGCATCACAGCACTGTTAAATATTATATTCCTGTTTTATTAGTGGAACATAATAGCCTAGAATTTGTTGTTAACTTTGAGGGCCATGCTCCTGACAGTTTTTAAACTGTTATCTCTATTTATACAGGGAGTAAAGCCATGAGCTTTGTCCTATTTCAGCGAGAATAGAGTTAATTTCCTTCCTTGTAGCTGACACAGTGCTGTGTTTTAGATTTAGGACAAGAATAGTGTTGATAACACACTGATGTTTTATTTGTTGCTAAGAAGTGTTTATACAAAGTCAAGGGCTTTTCAGCTTCTCCTACTGCTACTGAGAAGGAAATGAATTTCATTTCAGGCAGTACCAGGAAAATCCTATAAGCACATGAAGTAAGAGAATATTTCATTAAATAGCACTCACCTGAGTATGTTCTGAAGATTAGCCAAGAAGACTACCTGCAGACTCACCTGCTAAGTTTAGACAGCATATAGGTGAAATATGTAGACTCAGATAAAGACTCTAACATATTTAGAAACTTAATCCTCTTGAAGTAAAGCCTTTACATACCCTGAATGCAGAGATCAGAACATGTTGAATAGAAACTCTATGAAGATGTAGATATTTCCCCTGTCTTCCCAATATATTATGTATCTCCTCTTGTGCTGCCCTTATGGTCCTGACAGTAGACAGAAAAATGCATTACGGTCTTTTCTAAAAAGGTAAGAGTGATAGACCTTGTACAGTGCAGGATGGAATGGTGGGAGCCACCCTTTTCCTGCACATGGAAATTCACATTCAGAGTTTCTTACCAAGTAGCAGACATGGTTTCAGCAAGATAGCAATGTGGCCACCTGCACTGTAGGCTATCTGTCCTCCGTGCTGAAACATCACTTGGATCTCTGCTGAGGTGCCACTAGTCCCATGAATTTATTGGGAATCTTCATAATGTTGTGTAACCAAGTACATCCAGTGTTGCCATGGCTAATAACAAAAGGATTATGGGCTTCATATGAATGCTGCAAGGCCTCTGTACTGGGGTTTGTCTGGCTTACTGTATCTGGGCTTGTACTAGCCATGCTTTGAGCTTTGGTTTAGATTACTGCAATTGCCAGTGAGCAGGTCACTGTTATCTAACTTGTCTTGTTTTGCTTTGCTTTGTGTAACTGTGCAGTGTAAAGCCTATTGCTAAAATAATTTGGATCTATTACCTGTCAGTGACGGGTAGTATTAACAAATACTTAATCTCTTTAGAATGAACTATCTATGACTCTAGAATAACAATACGGTACAGAGCACAAGTGTGAAGAGATAATGCAGGCTTTGAAAGTATAAAATACAGATTATGCCAGAGGCTCTACAGTTATAAAAAACTCAGCAATGTTTGGTTACAGACTGTTAAAAGAACACAACTTCAGGAGCTGAGTAAGAAAAGTTTTTAAGGATAAGAAAATGAATAAGGATCAAACATCCAATATACTTAAAATATGCAATACCATGTAAATTCAGATGTAGTGTGGAACTGTAGACCAATAAAGAAAGATAGGGTGCAGAACACATTAGAAAGCATATAAATTGACCGAGGATGAGAATAAATAAACTCCCAGCATCTGCACTGTAGTCCTCTGGCAAAGAGCTTCTGGTGCTGAGCATTTGGTATAATCCATCCTACTTTCCTTTTTATCAAGGAAAACTGCTGCAATTGGCTTCAGAACCCAGAATGAACAATGAAAGTTTGAGCAAAACTTCACAGCAAAGGGGTAAGTGTAAAGAAAATGTATACTATACTTTTCATGGTAATATATTAAGACTTTCCTGGGTTAACTAATTTGGTCTGAGACTGTCAGTATCAATGCACCAATAACAAATGTTTGCTCTATTCTTATTAGATTGTTAAGATTTTAATTAAGCCAATGATGGATTCTCAGATTTGCTTACGTGCTTCTTTTGTTTTCTATAACAATGTTCCTAGTATAACAGCAGAATTTTACACAGAGTAAACTGCAGTAAACCACCATACAAGCATGTAGCCTCAGTAAAGACAAAACACTTTGTCTTTTGCTGTCCAACAGCTTTTCAAAAGCAGAATGTCAAACTCATCAAAAGAATAAACCACAAGGAATAGGGTGGTCAGGTATGATAACTGAAAGGTAAATGTAGAAAGCACACATTGATCAATGTCTTTACTGGCTAGGAACTGTAAGTATCATAAACCTAAAACTCACTAATAAAAAGTAATTACTGGGAAAAAAAAAATTTACATCCTTCCATTTAACAAAACAAAGTCACAATAGAGGAGTGCTTAGATTTGGACAAGGGCAAAAGATCCTTGAAATAATGAGTCCTGGCTTGAAAGTACAAGTCTTTTTAGGTAATAGTTTCTTCCACCAATGCTCCCAGATTTCATATCAATTTCAGAATGAAAACTTGTAATGTGAGAGGAAGGTTCTACAAATCCTTCAAAGTCCACAGATGACTATTAGTTAAGGCACAGAGTGTACAGGAAGTAAAAAGTCAATAATGTTGGTTAACAAAAGGCTTTGGTCATATCTGGGTTCCATCTTGTTTGGAATAATTATCATTTCTATTATAAAATACACCATCAGTTCATATGGCATTGGAGGTAAGCTAAGAATTTGACTGTACACACAACATCAGTCTTCCATCTAAATCAATGAAAGATATTTAATAAAGTACAGATGGTCTGGTAAATACTGCCTAGCAAATACATCTTAATACTAATTAGTCAAAAACAGAAGTTATGAAAATGAACTTAATCACCAATAATTTCATCTATCTGGCAAATTAAGCCTTGAAAATTGTTAATATTTTTACATCCTGGAGCTGTGCCACTACAACACAGGTGACTGCAGCCTGTGAAGCCTGTAATAATCAAACTCTATGTTTAGTAAACTAGAAACAGTAGGGTTGGTGTCCATCTTCTCTTCCAAGCAGTCAGTCTGTGGGCAATCAGAATATGTGATTTTACAGCTAACTTGCCAGGCATCTATAAAAACATGCCTTTGGGTGGATGCAAAATTATATCTGCAAATTCTAAGAGCTTGTTAAATAAGTCTAATTTTGAAGGTAAACAAAATAAGGAAAAGGTTAGAATTTGAGCACAACTATCTAATCATATGAGTAGCCAAAGAAAGAGACAGAAATAGTCTCTCTGGAGAATAAGATTGATCGCTGAACTAAATATTTTTTTTTGGTGAATGCAGTTCATCAACAGAAAGTTCTCACTATAGGACATGTGGAATTGTCATCTCAGGAATGGTAAAATGGTTTAATGAAAATTTACTCCATTATGTCATCTAACAGACAACTTGGATACCATGATAAGTAGGTAAGTGTGAGGAGAAGAGAACACCCTGCATAGTCACCTCTGAATCCTCTGTTCTCCTAGAACAGCTAATCCAGAAGTCACATAAACTGCCCATGAATGAAACTGATTGTTGGTTCTGTCAAGAGGCTGGATAAACGGGGGAAATTCAGTTTCAATGAATTTCACTTAACATTGTTTTTCCACCTAATAATGAAAGATAAAGATTCAGAGCTACTGAGATGTAGACTGAGAGGTAGATGGGTTGTCTGTTGGGTTTTTTTTTGTAAAGGAAGTAGTTGAGTCATCCTCAGCATTACATAATGGGAGAAAATAAGAAGCACTGTCTGTAACCTCATCCCTCTGGTTCCCTTGCATCTACAAATATCCATCATGATTCCAGCCGATTCCTCCTCTTGCTGCCTAGTCTAGTTATCATTGGACTGGAAAAAGAATGAAGTGCTGACTGCTCACTTCATCAGTTTGTCTCAGGCCATTTAGTTCCTTGAAATAGCATAGAAGACTGGCTGATCCTGAATTTAGACTAGCTCCTAGCAAATTAAAGCTTCTTTCTGAAATGGTATTATTCAGGACAAGGGAAAAGGAGATGGTTCAAACTGACAACCAAATGTGGCAACACCCTTAATTAGTGTCAAGTATGTAATTGTATGACCCCTGCAAACTGTCTTCTGTCAGGGCAATGCCCATTGCAGAACTAGTTTCTAATTTTGTCAAGCTTCAGTAGCTTAGTGGAGTGAAATGCTCCAAGGAACCTGCTCCATGGATCATGCTAATGCTAAAATTAACTTTAATTGCTTTATAAAGCTTTCAAAATAGTTTCCCAAGAAAAACTCTCATCCAGAAAACTTGGACTGTTCCATCAGCTCTGTCACAAGAGGTCCATTGGTTTGTTCCTGAGTATCACCATAATTCACTGGAAAAGATACAAATCAAATCGTCCAGTAGACTGATTTCAGAACAAGATTTATTGATTTTAGCATCCTCATTGGGGAAAGTGGTATAGAAAGATCTTCCAGTAACACCACAGGATAAAAATGGTGAAAGATATGCTTCAGTCTATAATTTTATTATTTTTAAATGTCCATCAATGTCTTGTGAAAAGCACAGGTATTTTACATTTTCATTTACTATTTATGCTTCATGTGACATGTAATGAGCCACTCATCTTAAGCCTGTTTTCTTAAGGTGTTTTTTACTTGTTTCTGCAAAATTCAATGAGTATAGTTTTTGGTAGTCTAAGCACTTGCTAACCCCAAATGAGACTTTCATAATCAAAATAATTTTCAAAGGTAAAAGAAATTTGTTTACTTTACATTGGTTTTCAAGCTATTGAGTCTTGAAGACAATTATTTGGATTGTATTTTCAAGCTTTTCCCATCATTAGGAATGCAAGATTTTATTTTATTTTTTAATGACACAGATTACCAAAAAACCAAACCAAAACAAAACCAAACAAACTAACAAAACAAACAAACAAACAAAACCAACAACCCACCAAATGTTGTAGCAATAAAGAATTGGCAAAATAATTATCTTTTTCTTCATTATCAGCCAGTTAAGAATGTATAATATACAGTTCTACATCAAATCCTATAATCTTAAATCTTTATTTGTTTCCAGGCTGTTACTGTGTTTCCTAGGGAAAGCTATAAAAATAAAAAGACCTCAGAAGTCATCCTTTCATTTCTACCTACAAATAGAGAAAACATGATTTAAGACATGTAGGAAGAGAACACACAAATCTTTCACTTCACTTCACCTAAAAAGGACTCCCTAATGCAATAGGAGGGCAAGGCTGTATTCTATTCCTGCTTTTGAGCACCAAAACCAAGACCTGTCAGGAGAATCCATTAACGTACTTTCATGTTCACACATTTGGAGTAGCTGGATGAAGTACAAATGAAGCCTACCAACAGAAAGACTCTCAAACACTTGAATGGCCATTCATATATGATGTTTTGTCATTTCATAGATGTAATCTCATGGTGGTTTTTCCCATTTTGATCTACAGAGACATATTCTGCTTTCATTTTTACCTGTAAAATTTTGTTGAAACCTACATGATTGAATGGACTTGAAGAGACAAGAACATTTCATTGAAATATGACTGCAGCTAAGGATAGCTTTTACAATTTGATGATTGTTTTAAAATAATGGGGGTATCTACCTGGGAGCTGTTATTCATTTATGTTTTGAATAAATAAGTTATTTGAAAGCAAGAGTGAATATTATGATCATGTTTCAAATTAACCTCAAATTTAGAAGTGTGTAAGTCTTAAGTCTCTGGATTGATCTTCTCATATAGAAATATAACTAGGATAGGTAGCATCTCTCAAGTAATCAAATTATAAAAAAAACCCATAAGGTAAACCCAGGTGTTAGGTAAGACAGCAAGAAATTATTAAAACCCTTAAGCTCTAAACGTAAGAGGGAAAATGCAATTTAGTTTGCTTTTGAGTATATAAAAATAAACTGATGCACTATAAAATCTTTGAATAGCTCAAGTTTTTACTTAGTGTTACAAAGCAACAAATTGATTAACAAGAACACAGGAGGCAGCAAGTATATGCAACAAGCTTAATGAAACTTTTGGGTGATCTAGGGAGTGAGGCTTGACAGTGAAGTGAATATTTAACTTTAGAATCTGTGTTGCTTGCACTTACTTGTACTGAACCTTTGCCCATGGAAGTGGGGTTGAGGTAGAAAGGTCCTTTCCAACCTAAAACATTCTATGACTTTAAAAATGGATATTCAGGGATGTAGTGTAGAAATGTTGTGCTAGCAGAATTTATATCCTAAGGAGAACAGATGCTTGCTGATAGTTTTAAATCTAAGTAGAAGTTACAACCAGAATGGATAAGTACAGTTCTGTAGGAGGTAGTCAAAACTGCTTCCTTATATGTGACAGGCTAGTGATTTTTGTTGTCATCACTGCTACATTCACCAAAGACTTGGAATATGAAATAGAAGGATCATAACCAAATTCAAAAGCAAAGAACACTAGCAAGGCTTAGCACTGTCTTCTGAGGAAAGGCATAAAATTTAATAAAACCTTTGAACACTAAATATTACTACAGAATACACATACATCCAGTTACTCAGATTCAACACTTGGAAGAATTATGTCTGGAGAAACAAGGATTCTCCCATGTCCTTAACTGTCAAATAAACTCTTCTGCTAAATGTCCTTCAAGTGTAAGATTTGCATTGATAGTTTACTTTTACTTGCTGTAAAAATATTCTTGAACAGCAGAACTGGAGTTCAGTTCCCTGCAAAAAGATAGGTAGGAAATATCCCAGAACTAGTGGCTGTCTGGTTATAAAAGGAGAATATATAAAAGGACCTATGATCTGATAACTTTATCTTCATTCTTCATACAGAATTTTGTGGGTGCAGTGTTCTTGATAAGACTTTGCCCTTGAGCCTGCACATTTATAGATGGATATAGTCAATAGAATGTAGGAATTATCTTTTTTTACATTTGTGCAGACTTCACCCATAATTTCTGTAGGGAGTATAAAAAACATGGAAATTTATAACTAGGATGGGGTGTTTTTGTGGACAGACAAAGAGGGTCTCTGCATCTTCTTTGGAAGATTGCTAACTTTAATTCTCTTTCACTATACATACCAACAGCTTTTTACATGCTTGGGGTTGCCTATAAGCAATTGCCCAGTTATGCTTCAGAATGTTACAGCACAAGCAAATGCAGAAACACATGAGAGTGCAACACAAAATTTGAAACAAGATTTTACTTCTTCTGCTAACTTTATTAATCTTTGATTTCTTTAAAGTGACTTGAGTATTGCTTTTTCTGCTTCTGTGTGCTCTCTGTCTGCTAGAAAAAAGAAAAATTGGAATACATATTGATAAATCTTCTCCTCTGAATTCTACTTTTCCAGTCAGGAACATGCATATTTCTTTGAAAAATAAAGTTCTGCTTTGAAAAAATAAATTAATAAAAATGCTATGGAGATCCATGCCCTTTAAAAATTTAATGATGAAATACTCACACTTTATGATAAATTTAGTTGTCATTAGTATTATCTTTCTGAAGGTCAGACAGAAATATTGATTCTGAACTTCCAGAACTGTGCTAGGGTGTTTCTTTTTTTCACCTCACTAGCAAATCCAAAGGTTCATAAAGACAGCTCATTTATGCTCTTAGTGCTTTTCTTCTTAATAAACTTCTGCAACATTTAACTAGTTGGAAAGCAGACACATGTTCATCTGTTGTTCATTTCAGTACATTGATCATTTATGTGCTGAATAACTTTTTGTAAGTAGAATACTAAGGTAATCCCTTTGACGTCCTGCAAAATACAATCTGTTGTGGAAAAAATACTGTTTTGAAATAGTTGATTTCGAAATTAAGCTGCTTCTGGATGTAGCAACTGTAATGAGTAGTTTCTCATCAGTGAAATAGATGATATTCTGATTTCCTTTTGTCTCTCCACTTTAACATTTTACCTTCTATCCTCTTTTCTAAACACAGAATTATAATTATGGTTGGGAAGCTGTGGACAAACTCATCTAAATTTCAATCCCATATAAGATTTACAGGTTCAAGTAATACTTTTATCAGACATAAATCCAGCTGGCATTTTAAAATTCACGCTCATTCACATCTCAAAATTAAGTGGAAAGATTTTTTCATCAGCCAACACTTGAAGACAAAGCTCTTTGTTCTTAAGTATTAGTTTAAACTTTCAAACTTGTATTCTTTTAGGACAACCGTAGTAAAATCAGCATAACACACAGTCCCAGACCCAGGAGTGTTGTAGTTAAGAGTTAAAAAATAAAATAAAATTCTACACTTCCAAATATCTGAAACTTATTTGCTAATTTCATCAAATGGTACAGCTCTGACTGTCTTTGGTGACACTATTTTAAATTGTACAGAGTTAAAGGAAGCAGGTTGCCATATGCTTCGCGTTTTGTGAATGGAGAGAAGGACACTTGGTTTGGAACCAGTATTGTGTGATTACAGAACTATGTAAAGAGAAGAGCAGAATTAGGGTGTGCATCTCACCTTCAAATATAATTTTATTTTCAACAATCATCTTCCAATTTACATTCTTTAGATTAGTTCTGTATCTGCTACAGCCCAAAGCACATTTTGGGACCATCATCAATTCTGTTCTCAGTATCTCTTGCCTCCAATACTTGTCCTTTGGCTTTTTTTTCTGTGAAGAGACATATTCTCACCCACTCAGGTGGCATTTCAAGATTACTAGTGAAGCTGTCAGGAGGAGATAGTTGTTCCATCCTCAAACTCCCACTACTGGATACTCTGATATAAAATAACTAGTCTGTTTGGATTTCTTAGATGATACTTACACTTTTGTCATTGGTCCATCACCCATGTTCTCAACTTTCTGAATAACTCCTAAATGCCAAATAAAAATTTAATCATGCATGTATTCATTCTTCTCCTTTTGTAACCTCTCAAATTCTCCACCATCATTCAGACTTGCCATCTTTGAAAGCACAATCAACTCCAATATCTCTTTTCCATCAGCTTGTCACCACCACATGCTATTGCTTTTTTTTTTCTTTTTTTTTTTTTTTTATTTTTCCCCACCCACTTTCATCTCTGTTTCTTGGACAAATGTTTCTCTTCTCTTTTCTTGAGGAGCCTAGCATCCTTTTAGCAAAATTTCCTAACAAAATAAGCCTATATAGTTGTGTAGCATGCCTGCTGCTCTGTCAGCCTTTTCTCTTTGTGCGTCAGATGGGTAGTTTTCTTTTACTCTTCAGAGTCTTCCTTTAAACTCAATTCTTCCATTAGGCTGACATGTCTTAACTGGTCACAGAAATAAGTTAATTAGAAAGGCTCATTAATAAGTACTCAAGCACCTTAGGGGATAAAATATAAAATATACAAAGTGCTGGATTTGGATTATATTTCCAGTTATGTGAAATAAAGTACAATCAATCCATCATGGTCTTGTGGGAAGAAGGGAATGTTACTGACCTTAAAAAATGGCTGTAATGAAATAGAAGTGTATAAGAATGGCACAAGTTGTGTATAGCACCTGGAATATGTCTGTCATGTCTGTTTGATCTCCCTTTCAGAGCAAAAAATAGGTCCCAAAGAAACTAAGCCTCTCCTTGGTGAGGGCTGTGAATGTACAAAGTGTTTACATATCAGCCTGCATGAAATCGTTTGCAGCATTTTGAGTCTAATAGCTTCAGGCAATAATTTTTAGAGGCAAGCATATTGAGGTAAAAAATAAAAGGATAGTGCTAGAGTAGGGTTATCATGCATTTCAAAATATTTACAAATGTTTTACATGCACACTCCTGGGGAGGCAAGGTGAAAAAGATTAACAGCCAGGTGACAAACTACACTATCATCTGCCTTCAGTACTTCTGAACTGAGAGTTATAATTCACTGCCCTCTTTAAAACTGCAAGAGTTAAATTTGGGTGAGCTTTCCTTCCATAACAGATCTTCACAATCAGCATATGCTTTTCATGGCTGATGACCCAACACCATGATCTAACATATAGGATGCTGCAGGTTTTGCACAGATATTTCCTAGACCTACAAGAACTTCTTTCTAGCACAGCTCATAAGTGGTTCTTTTATTCTTACTGTGGTTAGTGATTATGGAGAACAGTTAGGTACTTCTTAAATAGAAAGGATGGGTTACTACAGTTGGCTGATGTGAAGGCATTAGCATTGTTCTGCTGCAATTAGGTCTTTCTCAGTGTGCATGGGAACCCAAGGTAACAACGGCAGGGTTATCTGCACACAGTCACCAGGGGAAAAGCTGTTCCCTTTTTAATGTCATTACAAAATTAGTAGAAAGGGCTGCAGAGCCCAACCTGCTGTGTATATTTACCATGAGGACTAGGCTTTCTGATTAGTTAATATAGTCTAGATGGCATGTGTTTCCACTTGAATTGGAACAGGAAGACTTCTATTATGCTGTCAGAGTATTATTTTTACTAAATATTTCCTTCTGGTTTTAATTGGTCTTCTTCACCATGCACATACTATCAGTTTAGCCTGTTTGTATTCCACCTACTGTTATGTGAAATTATTTCATGCATGGAGTGAATTCCCAATAAAATATGCATGAAATTAACTGCCCTCTTTCTCTCATTAACAGTAATAGCACTTAGAGCAAATTATTCCCCATCCAGTAAGATTATTATTTTTTTAATAATAAATACCCAACCTGATTTTATTAGGAGACTCCATTTCCTCTACAATTTTTGTAAAACTGCCATATGAGTATATGAATAAATGGTGTGCTGTCTGTGTGTTTGTTCATATGACTACTCACTCTGGCATGCTGATTTGGTTTACTAATTTAAGTCATTTCACCGTTTCTTTTCCACAGTAAAGTGCCCTTCAGAAAGAGACTGTCAAGTGCATCTTTTGTGGTTCTTTCAATAAGGAATGATAGGAGGATAGCCAAACCTGGACTAGCTGCAGAAAAACAGTTTCTCACTCTACTTTGCTCCAAATTTATGCTGACATTTTTGAAACTGTTGTCTCAATCTTCTAATCTTTGTGATAGGCTGAGCTTTACATTCAGATTACAAGATAGGTGAGAGTTTGGGGAAATCAAACTATTCAGTAAGTGTTAGCTAAAGTGACAGCATGTGAAAGCGATCACAGTGGCTTCAGAAAGGGAGTAACTGTAAAAGCCCTGTTCTTTTGGTAATGTCCATACCTCACACAAACACAGCAAAAAGCTCCCATTGGAATGGCCTGAGCCAGGCATGACTTGAACTGTGGCTATTCCCTAAAGGGCCTCTTGGTAGGCAAGTATAGTGCAAGAAGTAATGAGTCATATGACCCTGAAGGAGCATGGAGACATACTTTTGTTCTTGGCTCTGCCCTTACAATTACTAATTGTGCTATCACAAAGACTAGGAAACTTGATTTTTGCTCTGCAGCCCCCTGGGCAACACATTTTCCGGGCACAGATGAC
Organism: Megaceryle torquata; assembly: GCA_024611175.1. Taxonomy (NCBI): domain Eukaryota; kingdom Metazoa; phylum Chordata; class Aves; order Coraciiformes; family Cerylidae; genus Megaceryle; species Megaceryle torquata. Next base: position 42,907 of record JANIJG010017089.1, read on the forward strand.
AAATATGTCATGCTTAAGGATTGCATAACATGAGTAGAAAAGTGGATGAGCAGACCTAGAGCAGTGGGGAGCACAAATGTGCAAAAACATGGTTGGCATGTTTTACCATTTGTCAGTGGCTTGGAACAGAAGTTTTTATTGGCATTTGGTTCTGTGGCACAGCATCTCTGTCACACATTTGAGCATATGGGACTTAGTAGGCACTGCTGTCATATGATGAGCCTTTCAGAATTTAAATAGGTGTCTCTAGAAAGCTGGTGAAAAGCAAAGTACTTATTAATTGAACCAGTCAAGTGAAGTTCTTTTATGAAATATTCACTACTGTCAAGCTTTAACATACAAGTTTCCCCAATGTTTCTCGGGCTGAAAATGTGTCTACAGGTGTACCAATAATATTGTAGAGAACAAAAGCTTTAATGTCTCATAGAAATTCATTAATAGAGATGTCTCTTGGAAGCTGACACTAAGCTTTCACAAACAACCTCAGATGTGGAAATAGGAAAAATGTTGTCTGGTTTTATTTTAATGGGAAAAAGACAGCAGAGTTTCATTTGCAAGAACTTGCTTTCAGAAAAAGTCTGTCCTTTATTCCTTACACTGCTCAGTGGTCTGCTGCAACATCAGATACTCCCGTTGGCATTTTTGTGCATTTTTGGTAGAAGAAAAAATTAGACCAGACACAATCAAGTCCTGTATGGTGCTGAGTGCTACTTTACAAATGCCTACCACTGTCATGTTAGGTTAAAGTGATCAGGAGGTAAAAGCAGTAAAGCACATGAAATCTTGAGCCTGAAACAGTTAAGTCAATTTTCCAGCTTTGAGACTGATTCAGCTCCTGCACTCTGGTGAATAAATTTCACTGGTGTGTTGCATCCTACCCACAAGCAACAAGCTTGACTGAGTCAGCTGGTTAAACCGAATGGAGTCTCTTTGTGTTGCCAAAGCAACACAAAATTCAGGATGAAGAACATGACCCAACATTTTGAGTTTGATTCCCTTCTATAAAATGTACAAAATAACACCTACTTCAGCAGATGCTGCTGACTTTATTAACTAGAATATGTATTCAAAGTGCTGAAGAGAAGCAGAGGTTTTTTGCTTGTTATAATTTTTTTTTTAAAATTACAGAGAAATACTCAAATAATAAACTTGCCCATTAAATGGGAATTGAACACAGGGTTACAGCAATCAGCAAATGGCACCAGTTCCCAAATTGTTATCTTAGCCTGTGAGCCAAAACTCACCCACTGGAGTTCCTCATAATTAAGTTAAGGTGATTATTTGTAGCTCCCCAAGGTCCAGTGCATTCATTCTTGGTAGAAGTTCTAGGAGCAACATCAGAGCTTTCCTTCTTTTTTGGTCTCAGGTTCAAAGTCCTGAAACAGAATTTTCCTTTGTCAGCAAGGTGTCTACATCACACTGAGGTCTGTGGAAAAGTGGATTGCCCTGCATTTAAGTGTCATGAGGGGTAGATTAATGTACATATGTGAAATAACAATCCATTAGAATATACTGAGATAATGCCACACCACATTGGCTTCACCAGCCAGTCAACAGGTAATCCTAACACTCCAGTCTTAGAATGATTTTTAATGTAAGAAAAGACACCTGACCTGAAAGAATAGGCAAAAATATTGCATTGCTAGTTTTCTGTAAGTAATGGTAAAAATAAGATGTCTGGTAAATCTTGAACCTGCAAGGAGATATTATGTACATACCTGATGAGATTCTGTGTATTCTTGCTGATGTCAGTACTCAAAGTTAATTTGGGTAATTAGGCATCCATTAGGCATGGATGTTACTTTTCAATTATCTATTCTCAGCTATATTTTGTGTAGCCTTATTAAGCTCATGTACATTTTGGTCTTGTCTGTTGTTTGGTATTTTTGTTTTAGCACATGATACCACGTCTATTTCTGTGATGAAACATTACAATTTAACATTCATTACTCAACTCAACTTGTTAATAAAAAAGATATTGTTTAAAAAAAGATTAATTATTAGTATTAGCAAAATAAAATAAGTTTGCAGCAGGAAGTGCTCTCTGTAAAAGAAAATTAGTTTGGTGTCTCATCATTAACTGTTTTTCACAGCCGGTGGATAGCTAAGTGCCCATTTGTTCTTGAAAATAAGTGTGACAAAAGAGGTTAGAACACAGCAGTTCTTCTTTGAGAAAGTTTTTGCCTAATGAGAAAAAATCAGCAAATCAATCCATTTGAGATGGTGATTAGCAATGAGAAGCAATATGGCACCCTATAAAAATGTGTCAGTAAAAAAAAATCTCAAGTTCATGAAAATAATTACTCATGACTTTTCTAGAAGATCAATGGAAAGACTTTGTTCTCCCAGTCTCAACTGCTCCTTTTTTTCTTTTACAGTGTCTGCTATAGACGAAAGAGATATTAAAATAGGAACTTTTATAAAGTTTGCAGACAGATGAATTATGGAACTATGAAACTTGAATTACACACAGAAATGTACAGCTTTGGTTAATGAAAATAGGGATGTAAATGACAAAAAAAATTTAAAAAATATTACATTGGTCATCTGGCTTTTTATCTCATATAAATATGGCTGAGTTCTGTGGGATACAGTTGTGTCTATGACTATACAAGTAGTAAATGTGTATATAAGAAAAATGCATCAAATGGCTTGTGCTGCACAGAAATTCTGATAGGATATCTTATTTTCTTGGTTAGTTGCTGGATTATTCCCCAGTTCACAGACATGAGCATTCCTGTCACAGACTTCCAATCAACATCTCCTTATGAATGCATTGTTACATCCTCAGATGAACAAAGGAAGAAAGATAAACACATCAGCTGAAAGTACCAAAAATACGTGACCAGTTTATGGAAAATGTGAGATGAAAACAATACACAGGCAGGTTGTATTATTTGCCAAAGTGCTTCCAGATACCAGCAGCTACATAAGGATCACTGTGCTGTAGTTCTCCACGTCAGATCTCTTCTACTTTTCCTTTTCAGCAACTGTACGTAATTCTCTTTTGTCTCCTTGTTTACTTTATTATCTGTCTTAATTGGTTTTGCCTTGTGTTTTAAGTCCTGCTATAGCTTCTAATATTTCTTTAACTATCTGTATTTTGTTTCCTCTATTATGAGATTTTCAATACAGCTAAGATTTATTTCTTTTCTTTTCTTTTTTTTTTTTTTTCAGAAAGGAAAAGTATTTATATAGGCCATTGTCCATTTTTTCAGAAGTAACTTTTCAAAATGCCTTTTAAATGGCCATCTGTCTAACACGTTTGGTCCTGCTTCATTTAAACCCTGTGTCTATAACTGAACAAGTAGAGATTTGAATACAAAATATCACCAGAACAGAAAAAAGTGATGTATTAACTTCAGTAAACAAAAGAAAATACTTGAAGGCCAACTGAGGTTTTTAAATGTTCTAACAGAAATACTTTTATAATCCAGGAAATGTTTACAAAAATGAGAGACCAAAATAAATGACAGACCAATAAATCATAATCTCCCATTTTGCATAAATTAATTTCAGTAAAATTGCTGTGCAGAGACCTAGGATCAGTCAGGTCCATAAAGAAATTAAATTAGATGCTACTTTTTTTGGCATGTTGGATACATTCATTAAGATTAACTACTGCTTTTAATGATGATGTTTGAATTCTCAGAGATAAAACATTGACTTGTAAAAATTGCTTAAACTTCAACTGAAAAGTGGCTGTGTAAAGTATACCTAGAAAAGAAACATAAAACATGCAAAGGATCTGAATATGTCTTTATGTCCTACTTTTATACAAGATTATAATTTCAGTGGTTAAAAGTGTGATTGCTCAGCTGATTTCTTCAGACAGGTAATAGATACAATGTTAGTTGATTGCTACCTTTAGTGTATAAACTGACATTGCTTTAATATTTGTGGAACATAAAAAAAAAAAAAAAAAAAAAAAAAAAAAAAAAAAAAAAAAAAAAGGAAAACATAAAAAAACAAAAAAACACCTTTTAAAGCTTTATTTTTTTTTTTTGAAACAAAGTCTAAAAAACTCACTTAGCCAGCTATTTCTCGG
>JANIJG010017092.1:0-10955 GCA_024611175.1 Megaceryle torquata
ACCCCTCAGCCCAGTTTTATTCGGCCGGCCCACGCTCACGCACAAACGCCCCCCCCCCCCCCCCCCCCCCCCCAAAAAAAAAAAAAGCCACAAGGGTACCTAGTGAGGAACCCAGAAAGAAGAAACCCCACACGTGTTTGGCAGCTGGGCAAGGACAAGCTTCACGTCCTTTATCTGGCTGCTCCTTTTATTGCTGCTTCCACCACAAAGGTCCCTTTGCTCCCTAAGGTGCCAAGAAGGTAGAGGTGCAGGGTGGCTTTTCGCAGGGCTGTGCAGAGAATGAGGGATAGCAAGAGGAATGGTCCTGCATCTCCACTCCCACAACAAGCTGGTGCCCAGTCCGAGCCCCCTTCCCCGACCCTGTTCTTGCTCTTTTATGCCCCAGGGAGTGAGGCATGATTTTTATGCCCCTTTCTTGCAGGAAGTGGAGCCCAAATGGGCCAGAAAGCACCAGGAAGGACTGCAACTGAGGTGGCCCCATTTATGATCGTTAATTAGTGTCAAAGGGGAAAGAAAATCTGTCACCGAAGTTGCAAAGATCCTGCTCAGGTAGCAGTGGGTTGTTTATTATTATTATTATGATAATGATGATAATAGTTATTAGTATTTTTAGTTTAGCAATAATGAGAAGCAGCTTTCAGCAACCACCCACCAAGCCATGGGGTGCAGAGCTCTCTCCTATGGAATTACCATCCTTCCCTCCTTCACCTTCCCAGTTGCAGTGGGATGGCAAGGCCAGCATGTTCCACCATTCCCCAGTACAAGTACCCCAGCAGTGACACTGCCCAGCCCACATCACACTGGGGTCTGTTGCAGTAGGGGGGTGGTCAGCAAAGGGTTGTACTCACATCCATGTAGTTCTTCAGGATCTCTGGAGTGGGCTCAGTGACATCAGCAAAGCCCAGCTTGAACTTGAGGAGCTGGGTGAGGGCATTCATGTCTGGGATCTCGCTGCCCACCTCGTTCAGGACCCGCCGCATTGAGGGGAACTTGGTCAGGGGGATCCTGTGAGGAGAGGGCAAACACCCACCTATTAGTAGAGGTATGTGTGTGTGCAGGGGGCAGAGGGGTGTCACATCTCCACTGAAAGCAGGGGACCCTCCAGCATGGGGTGGATGAGCTTTGTGTCCCACCAGCACCCAGTTCAGATCCCCTCCATGTTGTGCTTGATGCTTTTCCCAAAGCCATATGACTCGGGGGGTGGAGAGCAGCAGGTGACCGCCACAGGTCACTGGGAACAGGGGAAGCCAGGGTGAGACCCCTCCATGGACAGGGCATCAGCTCTGAATGGCCACCAGAAGGGTCCCAGCCTTTCGTGCCTCTGCTTTGAGGGCCCACCCCAGTGCTTCCCAGGGCTCAGCCCAACATTCTAGAGGAGAACCTCTGGCTCTCCAGGTGGCTGCTGTTCCTCCAGACTCTGCCAGCACCAACATCGTCCTCCACAGCTGTAGGTCACCCAGTGCCACCATGTTGGCACTTCGAGGGGTGGGACACATACCTGCCCTAACACTCCCCAGCTCCTCCCAAACGAGCTCCGGTCCAGGATACACCCACCTCCCCCAGCCCAGAGGGACGACCCGACCCCCAAACTGGGGGCGTCCTGGGGCCAGAGAGAAGCACGGGGGCTGGCGGGGAGGCTGCATTTCAAGGGGGCCACACGACCAGCTTGGCACCCCCCCCCAGCCCCTCCCAAACTAGCTCCGGGAGGTGCCCGTCTGCCCGGAGCAGCACCGGGGAGTTAGGCGAGCTGAGCGTGGAGACCACCGGGGTGCCTGTCCCATGTCTCCCCACCCAGGGGAACTCTGCCACCCGCCCCCCACCCAGGGCTCACCTGATGAGGGCCGCGCAGGGCCCGGCCAGGGCGAGAAGCAGCAGCAGCAGCGGGAGGAGGAGGCCGCGGGGCGCCATGGCGGCGGTGGCAGTGAAGGGAGGGCGAGAGAACCGGAGGGAGGGTCCCGAGGCGGTGGCGGCTGGTGCCCGGTTTTTGTAGGCGCGGGGGCCCCTCTCCGGGATCTCTCGAGTCACCTGACGGGCTAAAATTGCAACCGGCCGTGTCACGTGAGGGCGGGACGGGGACGGGGCGGGGACCGGGGGACGGGGGCAGGGCCCGGGACGGGGCCGGGCGGGGGGAGCCGCCGCCTCAGGTCCGTCCCCCCCCGCGGTCCCTGGGGCCTGACCCGCAGCGGCCCAGCCCGTGACTCAGCCGCCGGGAAAAGGGGAATAAACACCGTGCAGCGCATCACGAGGAGTCCCCGCGTGCTCCCCTCTCTGCCGCGTCTTCATCTTCCTTTATTATTACCAGTGTTATGTTATTATTGCTATATTTTAGTGCTCTTCCCAGGCTTTCTGGCTTTTCTCTCTCTCCTGAGGAGGTGGGGGACACACCCCCCCAGCCAGCAGCCCCCCAAGCCCTGCTGAGCGCATCCCCCCTCCCCGTGACGAGGGCGTCGGCTCCGGTCCTCAGCGTGTACCCCCCTCCCCGGCTGCTGTCACCAGTGAGGGGCCACTTCGCAGCCGGGCTCATGGGGGTGGCTGCACCCCCAACCCCTTGCTTGTCCCTGGCCCCAGGACACCCTCAGTTTTGGGGGAGTCATCCCTCTGGGCTGAAGGTTGTGGGGGAGATGGGTATATCCTGGTCAGAGCTTGTCTGGGGGAGGCTGAGGGGGTGTCAAGGCATATGTGGCCCCCCTCGAAATGCCACCATGGGGTACTGGGTCACCTACTGCCATCAAGGATGATGCCGGTGCTGGGCAGAGCCTGGGCAGGACTGGCCACCAGCAGAACTTGAGGTCAACCCCAGCAAGAGCAGGGCCAAGCATTGGTGGAGCACCAGCACAGGCTCTTTGCCATCACCCGGGTGGGTGTCACAGCAGGGCTTAGGGGTGCCACCCCACTACCCTGGGAGGCTGTGGATGGGGCTAATCTCTGCCCAGTTTGCCCTGGCTGAGCTCTTACAGAGCCATGAGACCACGTGGAAAAAAAAAATACAAAGAAAATCGGATTTACAGATGTTTTCCTTTCCAAGTCCCAAGGGCTAGAAGTGTTGTTTTCTGCTCCTGCATGTGCCCAGCCTCAGGGATGGGAGAACAGCAGCCCACGGGGTGAACTGGGCACTGCTGGAGTAGGGGACCTCTGGCTTCATGGCAGGGTCAAACTGGGGGTATCGGGAAACCCACTGCCCTCCCATGAGGCACAGCACCCACTGGGATGGGGCTTTCGGGAACTGTGGCCGGAGGCACTGGCTGAGCCCGCTGGTCCCGTTATTTTAGCCAGCCCCCGCTTCCCTCCTGCCCCGCAGGCGCGTGGTCAAGGCGAGTGCCGCTGACCCTGAGTCAGCAAACCCAGCGCCCTGCGGTGCTACGTGACTCAGCAAAATCCCGTGCGGCTCTTCTCGGGCAAGGGGCCAAGGCGTGGTGGTGGGTCCTCGGCATCTGTAGCCCTAGTCCAGAGTCACTGCTGCTGCCACAGGCTCCAGCTCGGGGGGATCTTCCTCTTATCCCGCTGGGCACCAGTGCCCCCAGCACTGAGAGCCCGTAGGCGGCAGTGGGCCAGATGTGAACTAACCCGACCATGCTCCCACCCAAGCAAACTCACCCTTCTAAGGGCTCTAAACCCCTTGCAAATGTGCTTTGCAGACAAAAAGGATAGTCCTGACGCCAGGCCCAGGGCTCCCCTACACTATTTCGGGCTCTCCTGGAGCCTGTGGTGGAGCCGGCGAGATGCCAGCCCTCCTCCGTCCGCTTTGAAGTGGTCGGGAAACCATATCCAGCTGGGCCACACACCACTGGCCCCAGGGCTGGGGCACTTAGGGCAGCTCCTCCACAAGCATTTCCAGTCTGGCCAGTCTGCCCCAGCATCCCATGGCTATGGAGAGAGCTCCAGCATGCAGGGATGGGCTGGTGAAGATGGCCCCGTAACCAACACGCATTGCAGAGCAAAGTCTTTTCAGCAGGGTCAAGCATCCTAGACTCAGATTGTGTCTGGTTTTTGTTTTGTTTTGTTTCTTTTTCTTAATTCCAAGGGATTAAGGGCAAGCTCTGCTGTTAGCAAAGATGGTAGGAGTGAGCTTTTGCTTGGGCTTCATGGTAGGAAGGCTCATATCTGCCACTGGAGCTGCTCTCAAACGAGCACAAGAGCATCTCTGCTTTTAGGTGTGCTTCTCTAAGTGACTTAGGTGTCCATAGCACCGGTGAGCCCAGGCACTTCCCAGTGGTTTATTGGGAAAAAGGGAGGATGGGGCTGTGTTGGGGAATGTTATGATACTGATCCTCTCCTGGGGTGGGAAAGAACCAGGGGGTTTATCCCCAGAGTGTTTAATCCAGCTCCAGCCCTTGGCACTGGTGGTTTTGGAGCTGACACTGCTGTGTCTGCCTACCAGTAGCTCCAGCAAGGAGACAGGATTTTGGTATTTGGGGTCCCTCAGAACCTCTGTGGGATGTTTGCCCTGATGTCAAGGCCTGGAGACATGCAGCAGGGATGTTTAACCAGCTGCTGGGAGCACACCTGGATATTTACAGACTGGGACTGTGAAAGTTGCATCTTCAAAAGACAGACTGGAATGAGCATGAGCTTGGGGGTTTTTACACGTTTTTCCCCATTTCTGGAGCAAGACCCAGAGTGCTGTGACGTAGGCATCTGGAACAGACAGAGAGGTGCAAGAGATGGCCAAGGGACCTCTCCCTCCTCGCGCCTATTTTTGGCACAGTGGATGAACCTCTTTCCTTGCTGCTCTGTCTCCCCAGCCCCCGCATCCCCCCGGGCTCTGGGGGGTGAGCCAGAGCACACCGTCCCCAGCAGCTACAGCCGTGGGAGTGGGATGACGCACCCCTGGGAGCGGGCCATGCTTTTGCAACCTCCATCCCTGCTGGAGAGGATTCCCAAGGCAGGGTGGAATGACTCAGCCCCAGCAGCTCCCCAGCCCCAGGAGATCAGGGTACCCTTTGCTGGTGACACTGGCATGTCCCACCTGCCCTGTGCCGCACAGCCAGGGACCTGTAGTTTCAAACTCTTTACTTTTGTGGGGGCTCTAGCTGCTCCCCCATCTGCTGTCTGGCAGCACTCTGGCAGGGGTGCTGCAGTGGCCTCTTTCTCCTTCCATCTGGCCGTGCATTTGCCTTTGCCCTTGCCTCCACATTCTTCATTTATTTATCACAGTGGTAGCCAATGCCCCAAACTGTGATGGCATAAAGGGCAAGGAAAGCTTCGGATCAGAAGCACCAATCATTTTTTTGGCTAAGAGGTATCAAATGCAAAGGTACAGGTGGGATAAACATCTTCAAATTCATAAAAATGCTCTTGGGATTTTGCAGCTCATTGCTAAACCAGAAAACTACCCCTCAGTCTGAGCTGAACAGAGCCTACAGGTGCACAAGTCCGGGCAGGTTTGGTTGCGAACACCCTGACTCCAACTCAAGGTCCTGGTGCCATCGTGAAGCTGCTGGATGCAGCTAATTAGCGGAGCCTGATTCACCAGCCCCAAGCCCCTGAGCGAAGCGGTGGTAACTTTTTCCCGGCGCGGTGCCAGGATCTCGTCCACTCCCAACGCCGTTTCCTAAAGTGACGTACGACTCACGACATGAGGGTGCATTTTCCAGCAAGACCAGCACATCCCAAATGACACCCTTTTTCTGGGTGACACCCACAATAGCAAACCTGAAGGTGCTTTAGCAGCAGCTCCTGCTGGTGGGAAACTGGGGAGCAGGGGAGGGGTTGAACTGAGCATGGCAAAAGGACTCATCCAAGCTTTGGCCAATGTGTCACAGTGCTGTGAGCACTGGGGATGTGTCCTGGGTATCATGGGCAGTGGCAATCCCTGGTGCATCACCAGTTTGGAGGCAGAGCTGGCCAGCACTCTACTTAAATTTTTGCCTGCCAGCATGGGTTGCAGTGACCTTGGGGAGACGTTCAGTGGAGTTGCAAAAGGCTTAGGCTGGCTGGTAATTGCTCCCTTGGTGCCTCTCATGTCGCAAACCCCAATCCTGGTGGTGGGTGAAGGTGGCTCACCAGAGGATGGATGTCATGGCTGGGTGTCAACAATGGACAGGAGCTCTGAGCATGGGATGCTTTCACCCCAGTGGACCTTCTCCATCAGATCCTACTCCTCCAGCCTTTCCCCATGTTATTTAGAAAACCAAAAATGGCTTTATATGGCAAAATGTTTGTGGTCTTTAAGCCTGAGTTGCCCTGGTGTCTTCTCCAGGCTTAACTCGTACATTGCCTTGCTGACAGACTCAGCATCATCTGTCTCCTTGTCCCACATGCACCATGGCCCTGCCCAAATCCCCACCGCCCCCACATCACCTGCCCACGCCTGACCCCACTCGACGTCGGACGTCCTTCCGCATCCCCTGGCCTGTCCTCCCCCACAGCTGGGGACACACCTGGCACCCACCTTGGGTAGGAGGGGACCTGCCTCACCCTGGCTGCCAGTCCCATCCACTCCTCGGGGCAGGGATCTCGTGGTGTTTGCCTCACCTGAGTTATTTTGCAGGAGGCTGAAATTGCTGGGGACGGACAACAACAACCCCAGCAGGCACTGGCAGCAGGCAGCGTGACTGGCGGCTGACGGGATGGGGTGGTAAACGGCAACGATGGCATCAATTCATCACCTCCCACGCCAGGATGTGATGGGGAGCACTGGGACCCGACTCACCTCGTCGTCGCCCGCCTTGAGCAATCCCTGCTGCAGTCCTTGGTCTGCATGAGCCTGGCTTGGGGCGGTGGGGGGGCATCGTCTCACCGGTGGGGTTTCCATGCACGATGCAGAGATGTGCCTCCAGCCACACCTGAGCACGCCATCCGGCTCATTCGCTTTCCCAGCACTAGACACCATTTAATTATTTCCTTTCATTTCCAGCTGAAGCTGCCCCAAGAAGACCATAATTTCTGCAATCACATCTCCTCCATGTGACAGAGCACTGAAGCAATCGAGCCTTCTGGCCCTGAGGGGAGGGTGGGCTCAGAAAGACAAGGGCTCACGCTCCCTGGAGACCCAAGGGTCAGCTTAAAATTGCAATGTGTTTCCTTGGAGTAGGAGCAACCACCCAGCTTCCACCAGTGGCTTGGTGAATCAATTCCAACCTCCTGGGGCAGTTGCTGCTTTGTGAGTGTGCCCATAAAGGCTCTGAATTCCTACCCATTTATTGTTACCTTCCTCCTAAGCTCCAGCTACACTTGCCACCACCACAGCCAGCATTTTCCAGAGTGCCTGACTGGGGTTAAGATCTTGAACCCACGTTGAAGCACCTTGGCAAACAGAGTCTGCGGCTTTGCACACCCTGTCTCTGAGCTTCTGTATGCAAAACACCCTGTGGATAATTATTTTCAGGGTGGGACTTGGCATCTCAGCCTCTCTGGCTGCAAACCCCTGAGTATTTCTCAAGGAGCTCTGTCACCAGGGTGGCTTACGGTTAGGGTCAAAAATGTGAAGATGCTTTGCTCTGCACTTGAGGCTGAAAGTGTTTGTAGGTTATAGGTGGAGAGAGGTGTGGGAGCATCCCTGGTGGACATTGCAGCTGTGCCTGGGTCCTGCAGCATCCAGCATCCTCTCCTGCTGCCAAGAGTCAATACAATCAGAATCACAGAATCATTTCAGTTGGAAAGAACCTTTAAGATCATCAAGTCCAGCCATTAACCCAGCACTGCCAGGTTGCCACTAACCCATGTCCCTCAGCACCACATCTTCACAGCTTTGAAACCCCTCCAGGGATCATGGGGATTCCACCACTGCCCTGGGCAGCCTGGCACAGGTGTTGAGAGCCCTTTTGCAGAAGAAGTTTTACCTCATATTCAACCTAAACCTTCCCTGGTGCAACTTGAGATCATTTCTTCTTGTCTTGTCGCTTGTTCTTTGGGAGAAGAGCCAGATCCCACCTGGCTCCAACCTCCTGAATTTCAGGGAGTTGCAGAGAGCCAGGAGGTCTCCCCTGAGCCTCCTTTTCTCCAGGCTCAACAAGCCCACATCCCTCATCTGCTCCTCACCAGACTCGTGGTCCAGACCCTTTGGCAGCTTTGTTGCCCTTCTCTGCCCCAGCTCCAGCCCCTCAATGTCCTTCTGGGAGTGAGGGGCCCAAATCTGAACCCAGGATTCAAGGTGAAAGCCAAACTGCTCAGACACTGCCAAGGTAGATGTCTGTTAGCACCGAAATACCTGCCCATCTCCCTGCCCTGCAGCACCACAATTCCATAAAAATTCCTTTGTCTTTCACAGTGCTGAGTTGTTGGTTGGTTTTTTTGTTGTTGTTTTTTTTTTTAAGCATTGAAACCCTAAATTGAGTGATGCAGTGAGTGGAGAATTAAGGGCAAACTCCTGGGCAAAGGTCTCCTGAAAACTCCTTGGGGCCAGGCAGCTTCAGCCTCCCTCCCATGCCTGGGGTCACGCTTCTCGCTTTGAAACAAGGGCCGCTTGTTTGGCACTGCTGGCTGAGCTGGGATCAGTGGAGGAGGCAGCTGGTCTGGCATTGCCCGTGTCCTTCCCTGTGCACAGAGGGTGTCCTGGAGGTGTCCCAAGCAGTGGTGGGTCAGCTTTGGCTGGGGTGGCATGGGCTTGTTGGAAAGTAATGGCCAGAATCAGGCACAGGTCCTCCGAGGCCCCTTTGCACCCGTTAATTACTTTTCCCAGAGCAGAAACCCAGCAGGGCTCAAAGGGAGCCTGTCCCTGTGGGTGGCAGGGTGGTGCGACCCGCTCTTGCCTTGCCCGGGCCCCCAAATCCTGGATATCAGAGAAGCATCTCACAACCAGCCCAAGCAGGTAAAGTCCCTTCAGGCTGTTGCAGCAGCAGGAGACTTCTGAGCACCAACAGCCCCTTGAAGGAAGGAGATTAAAACACCTCATAAAATCAAGGCCTGGGGAGCATCCCAAGACTAACAAACTCATTACTAATGCCACTAAGAGAGCAACCACAGGTTTGCCCTTGCAGCAGGGGCTGAAGCTCCAGCAGGCCTTGCTGGAGGGTGGTTTTGATGGTCTGTCTTCAGAACAGTGCAGAAAAGTGCAAGTTTTGATGCCACATCTTTGGAGCAGGGCAATAAAAGGCAGTTTTGATGCTACATCTTTGAACTGTGGCATGAAGAAGCAGCTGCACTTGGCCCCATATGATGCAACCCCACAAACCCTGAGTTTCCTTCCTTTGTTTCCCATTTTGTGCCCTTTTCACCTTGTCGTTCACTGCTGTGCTGACAGTGCTGAAGGCACGTGGTGTCTTCCTTCTGCTTCAGCAGCTTGTGCCCTACGATGGCTCACGTGGGTCTGTCCCCACCACCCTTGACTCAGCTAATTCCATCTCGCTCAAGGCATGGACCAAGTTCCAGATGGGTTGGAGCAGAGGAGGACATCCAGAGCCACCACCCCTAGGTCCATGATCCCACCACCAGCTGCCACTGAAGCAGCCAGCTGTGCATGGCGAGCAGGGCTGGAGATGTGCCCTTGGATTTCTGCACCAGTATCACACTGGTATCTGACCTGCATAAAAGTGGGATGAACATCTGTACCTGCTTACTGGGCATGTCTTGAGCATCCCATAATTAATGTTTGCTCAGTGATTGAGGCTGACAAGTGTTTAGCATTATTAGTGGATGATAAATAGCTGATGATGTTGATGTTGCTACCTTGAAACATCTAATTTCAGAATCTGGACTGAGCAAAAGGGCCAGGCTGACAGTGCCAAGACCCTGCTGGGCTTTGCATCTTTGGAGGTGGCTTCCTACCCAAGCCCTGTACGCAGGCATCCCTGATGTGATCTTGGACCCACAGGGTGGCCACAGGGACACAGCCTGTGCCTATGGCACGGCCTGGCCAGGAGCTCCCTTTGCTAAGGCAAGATGTGCAGAGCCCCCAAGCCTGGGACCGGGAGAGTGGGCTGGGGGACACAGATGCAAGGTGTTCAGGGGGCCTAATCCAAAGACCATTGAAAATTTTCTTGTAGATTTAACCCACCTTGATGCAGATCAAAGAACTGAGTGTCCGTTAAGGAGCTCCCAGCCCTCCTCCCACGCTGCTGAACATGGGCTTGAGGGGCCAAGCGCTCCCGGGGGGGATGCTCATTTAGTTGTTTTGGGGGGGAACATTGTCAAAAGCAACATAGGAAGCCTTTAAAAAACCCCTACATTCTGATTATGCTGAGATTAAAAAAAACTAAGCTGCTGCCATCTTTATGTCCTCTGTCCATAATCCCGCTGCCACCCAGCGGGCACTGCCCTGAGCAGCCAGGCTGGGTATTTTTCCTGAGGCTGTTCTGGGGAGCAATCAGGGATTGGGGCCGTCCTGTCCCCTGGGCAGTGCAGTGGCCTCCCCTCTCATCCAGCTCTGGGGTGAGAAACCTGCAAATGAATCTCAGGGGGCTGCTTGCTCCTCAGGAAAATCAGGAGCAGAGTCCAAATGACCAGAGGAGAGGAATCAGTGCATGGGGGGGTGGCTTTGTACTGGTCAGGGTCGTGAGAGCACCTGGGACCCCCACCCATGCCCTCCACCCATAGCCACGGAGACCTATTTAAGCTCAGGCCCAGGCACTTAGTTCTGTTCCAGGTCCTGTGGTGCTCTTCTGGAGTCCTGGGGCCTGTGAGGCTTGTGCTGGAGGCATCCCATTATCTCCAGTGCCCTCTCCTGGTGGAACATCAGAGTTATGTGGCAGCTCTGTCTCCTGGGTAGAGCTCAGGGCTGGGTTGTAGCCTTGCTCCTGGTCAGTCTCCTGCAGCTCCGGGAGCTGAGAGTGTCCTACAGGCCTGGGTCTCCGAAGGGTACCCTGTGAGCAGGCTGTGTGCTGAAGGTGATGGGTGCATTCTGGAGGAAACAAATTTAACAGCACTCTTAAACCACTGCCAGTTGGTCATGCACTGTATTCTCTGGTGCTGTCAAATAATGTAATTTTTCAGCTATACCAATTTATAGCAGCTTTCACAAATATTTATGTTAGATTATAAAAATCTTCCCACACACCAGTTTAGGATCAGGTTCCCCA